>JAOUZG010019155.1:4311619-4330348 GCA_026289955.1 Argiope argentata
AATTGAAGAGTATTGATTTTTGATAGATATTCCGTATAACATAATACCATTCATTTGTTTCAGATTAAAATTTTATATAATAGATTTTTAACAACAATGTATTTAATATTTCTTCTATCTATAATATATACATATGTATAATATTAATGAATTTTAATAATAAAAAGCAACATGTTACGTCTGATAGAATCATCCGAAAATTTTCTTTTTTAATAGAGAAAGCGGTACCAAATTTCATGACGTATATATTTTTATCCGTCCTTCTAATAATTAAATTCTTTCAGCAATAAGTTAGAAGGCTAATTGATATCCTTGAATTTTTACCGCCATCCATTTTTATGTAATTAATAAGTAATGTGAAAGGAAATGATTTTGTGGTTTTCCGTGAACTTTTGTTTCCCTCTGCCTTTTTTTTAATGGTTATGCAAATAAATAGATTCTAACAAAATTAATATAGCATTTGCTTTTAATACTATGTACCGGTTTTAAGCACTATTTTCAGATACGGAAAGCTCTGCAATTTTATACATGCATTAATCGGCTCTGATTTTTCCAAATTAAGAATGAGACGGAAGTTGGGGAAAGAGATAAACATTTTAACTAGTTATACTTAAAAATATTATATAAATTTCGAAATAAATAAAATCATACGAATGAAAAGGAAAAAAAAGATTGAAAGCAGAACCCCCCTCCCTTCAAAATAAATCGTGCCTGACAAAGGGTTTTGGAAATGTGTTATTGTCACTGCTTATCACCCCTTTGCTTATTAGAAACGCCCAGACATGAGAAACGCCCAGACATGATAATTGAGTAATCTTCCATATTCCATAACGCCCAGACATATTCCATAACTTCCATAACGCCAGACTTCCCATGTATTTGAAACGAATACTGTTATAAATAAAATGTGCAATCAGTTCGAGAGTTTTTAAATATTTTTCATTTAAATCATCAAATCATAATTAATTTTTTTTTAAATTTTAGTAACCTAACACTTTTAAGAAATCATAAAATTTTCAAATTTTAAATATATTATCGTAAATAATAATATATTTCGATAATTTTCAATTATCAGAATGTTTATATAATTTCTAACATTTCTTTAATGTTTTATATTGTAATTTGATGGTAAAGATTACAAATAAAAGAAGAAAGTACTAACTTTGAATAGAATTTATTGAGCTTTTATAACTATATATCTATAATATAATCTATATTAATAAAAATGCAACTCGAAATGCGTTGCTAAGCGCAAAACTGGAGAACGGCTGGACCGATTCGGCTAATTTATTAAAAATATTTTCGTTAAGACACGAGGATGGTTCTTATAAGGAGAAAAAATTAAAAAACTGCGTGGAAAATAGTTAAAACGACACTTTTCTTACTTTCCAGCCAAAAATCTTCATTTCCTTCCCCCACACCAACTGAGTTAGATAGCAGGAAGTAATAAATTATGATTTGCTTAGAAAGAAATACGCGAAGTCAGTTGGTTTTCATTCATAGATAACGGAATGTTTAAAAAAGAAAGAAAATAGTTGCTTTTATTATTAGTCTGTATGAATATTTAATCTATGTCTGCTCGAAATAAAGTCTGGGCAGAGAAGAAAAAAAAATAACAAAGCGAAAAAAAGTTTTGTAAAAAGAAAAGTAGTGAATAAAAAAAGGAGAGAAAAAGAAAAGAAAAGAAATGAAGGGTGTGTATGTGTCACCATTATTTCCTTTGTGCGCGGCATTTTCCAAGCTGTTTTTAAACTTTCGCATCGCTTGAAAACCAATTGTGTCGTTATTTGTTTAGTGTGTTTGCATTTATGAAAATTAGAATCTCCTTATTCTATAAAAACGTAGAATTTTAGACCTTTCCCTCCACCATTTAAGTGAAATATCAATTCCGGGACAATCATTGCTCGGATAGAAAGAGAAAGATGAGTAGTACAATGAACAGATCATCTGAGGAAAATAATACTATAAATGAATTATATGATTATCAAAATTTGTTTGGTTTAAAAATATTTTGGTGAAAACCTGTTATCAGACACAGCTACATAAAATATTATATGAAAATTTTAGTGAGCATTAATACTCGAGAACCAACTGGTCGCCAAAGGCGGCTAGTAGTTAATAAAAATTAAAATGAAATCTGGTATGAATATTTCAATGTATCATGTCAAAACATCATTTCTTGAACGGTTAAACATCTCGCGCTCGTGCAAGTTAAATTATATTTTTATTCATTTTGATTGTTTCATTGAATGAGTCACTTTAGTATTGCAAATGGCCCCAAAAAACTTTGTATCGCATTTATTGTTTATAAAAATATCTGATTTCCTATTTATTTCATTTCATGTAATCACGTGATTAAAAGACATTTTTCTAGGTTTTATTGGCTGTAGTCATTAACTTTTTTAAAAATCAGAGTTTTTGTTAATCGAAATGTGTTCAATAGAAACACGTTATTAAAAGCTGATTCTTTGAGATGCTCGTGCAGATTATAAAATTTTAATTTTCACCTACGAATTTTTGTTGACGTCAAAAACCTCATCCCAAAAACAACATCATGTTTTGGCATGATAATAAATAGTAAATAAGCTATTTATCCTAATTAATAAAGATATATTTGTATATATATATTTATACTACAAATTGTTTATTTATATACTATCCTATATTATTTGTATATATATGTTTATATGCTATCCTAATTAATAAATATATATTTGTAACTTAAGAAGAAATCTTTTTTCTTCTACGGGCTCAAAGCCAGCAGGGGTCTCCCTGAGTCTTTCTTATATATTTTCTAATTAACTCGTTATGCTCCGTCCATTGCATAAAATTATAAGCCCAGAGCAAGATCTCAATTGCCATACTTACAGATTTCCAAGCATTAAAGTTTTGTGTTACATAATATAGCAAAGAAAACTGTATATGCATTAGGAATTCCTTTTTCTTTATTCTGATTTTAACAGCAATTTAGACATACAAATACTATTTTAGAAAATCAATTTTTCATACATTTAAATCGTTTATTTCGTTCGTTGCATATTAATTAAAATTGATTAAAAATCAATGATTTTTTTTCAATATCTGATACAAATCAATATTTTTATCATTTCAGAACATGATGTTATTTTGGGAATAAGTATCAGCAAAAATCCCTAGGCGAAAAATAAAACAATCCATAGGCAAAAAATTGAAATTTTATTATCTGCACGAGCATCTGAAAAAATCAGCTTTTAATAACACGTTTTCATTGCATTTACAAAAGCTCTGATTTTTTAAAAAAATAAGTTAATGACTACAGCGAATAAAATCTAGAAAAATATCATTTTGAGCGCGTGATTATACGAAATGAAATAAATAGGAAATGTGATATTTTTTTAAACAATAAATGCGAGACCAAGTTTTTCGGGTCGTTTTCTAAAGTGACTCATTCAATGAAACGATTAAAATGAACAAAAATATAATTTAACTTGCACGAACACGTGGTGCTTGGCCGTTCAAGAAATGTTGTTCTGACATGATGCATTAATATATGCTTTGCAGGTTTCATTTTAATCTTTTTGCATTAAATTTTATCTATATAGTCATTACATTTTATAGTTAATGTTTGCAATTGTATATAGACAACCTGACTTCCTCTATATGAATATCATTCAAAATTTGATAGAAATTTACAAATTTGATGTAAAGACCGCATACCAAGTTTCACCCTTCTGTCTGATTATTTTTAGCTATCGTTTCCATAGCTAGATTTAATTCCAAAAATTAAGTTTTGGACTCAAAGGTAAAGATTCGTCGAATTTGGCGAATTTTTGAATGTCTTTAAATCTAGTACAATATTTTATTTATTTCTTTACAAGAAAATAATTAATATTTTTTTTGTTCTACTTTAGAATATTGAATCACTTAGAGACCACCTAATTATATTCTATAAATAGATTTTTTCCGTTAGTTGGGCGCAAGCGAAAAATCGCCAAATAATGTAGAATTCTGTTAAATGAAATTTGGCAAAAAATCGCCAAATAACATAGAATTATGTTGATTTTTTTTGTCATTCACTTCGTTTGGCGACATGACGAGCGTTTGGTTCAGAATTGGCGAGAGTAATACCACTGGGGAGAGTAATACCACTGGGGGTACAGGGTCAGAGGTGATCGTTCTTAGTTCCAGGCCTAAATTACTATCTGAGATGAATGAATGAATATGCTTGAATGAAGTTCACCACCTAAAAAGGGTTGTGGCATGTGTGTAGCTAAGTCATACTCTTGGCCCCAGATGGCGCTACTTGTAAAACAAGAGACGTATATCTCCGGCTTAAAATTTGCTGATGTATTAGCGGGGTTTGTCCATGGCAAGTGCCATGAGTAGCTATAACAACAAAGTTCATAAGATAATTTGGGAGGATGTGAATTTTACTATGATACTGGGCTTACATCCCATTAGGATTGATTTAGCTTGTTACTCGTATTTACGAACGGTATACGGTTGTCTAGAATTATCCAGACATTCTTTCAGGTGTTAACACAGGGCCGCGGTGCCCTGATGGCAAGGTCACGGTTTCGGAACTAGAGGGTTTCAAGCTCTAGACCCGATTACATCGAACTGTCGTATAATCGGGGCTGGTACACGCTAAATCTGTCGAGGTCAAACGCACTTCCAGTGACGTGGTGTGGAAGTTTGAAGAGGGAAGTATCAGCTCAGGTGTCGTACTCGGCATCTGAATACTGTTAAAAATTACGAGGTTCCCAAAATAGCCCTAGGGTCTCTTTAAAAAACTGGATGTTAACGTTGTTGTTACTTATGGCACTTGCCAATGGATAAGCCCTCCGCTGATACAGCAGCAGATTTAAGCCGAGAGGAGCGTCTCTTGTTTTTGAAGTAGCGCCAACTAGAGCCAAGAGTACGACTTAGCTACACGCTCACCACATTTTCTTGCACAGTCCCTTCTTACGGGGGGCACAGTCACACATCTCACAGATAGCACACAGAAGAACAACCGTGCCCGAACCGGGACTCGAACCCGGGGCTGCCAGATGTATGTTAATGTAACTAAACTAAAAGCAGGTGTTAACACTTAATAAGTAAGCGGATTAATAAGGGTTTAGTAAGATGTTTTTAGTCAGTCCATATCAATGAATCCTATAATGATCTGAATGTTAATTAAGATTAAACAGAAATAATGAAAGAATGCTAAATCCAAAAAATATATTAATGCATTAGTAAAGATATTTTAGCATTTAAATTTGGCAGAAAGGTATATTTATGCCAAATTAACAACCATTATTTTTACTGTAGAAAAAAAAAATCTTGAACCCGAATATTTGATTCGTCTTTTCATAATTCACTTTTACCAAATTCGAATTTAACTTGCATGCATTCCTGTTCTCGAAATCTTGTATATACGTTGCGAATCTTTTGCTTTATGTTTTATGCAATTTCAGCTTTACTAATTGCTGTAAACGACAAGAGTTAATTACAAATAAATAGTGTTTAAATTTTAGTTGCAAAAATGCTCTAATCTTCACGCATTTCGAAGCGGACAAATGTAATCTTTCGCGCATCTAAAGATAATATGCTACAAAAATAAATACACTTTTTAATTGTGGAAAATGTCTTCATCTAACAGAACTGCTTTCCGGAAATGTGTATGTAATGCTTCTCTGAATATCTCGCTATCCATCTTTACTTGTCATAACAGATAAGCCAAAAAGCGTTCGATACTGCTCAATGTTCAAGGATTCGTTTTAAGTCATTTATGACAGACATCCTTAACTTTCATGACATGAGATATTTTGAGGTCTTTGCAATTTGTTATTGTATTCATGGTAATAGACATAAAACCCATCTCCTTCTTTATTAATTATTTTGAAAATTCGAATTTTCTGAAATTCGAAAATCTCCTTTTTCTCCCTAATCCTGACTACGAAAAATGCAATTTTAAAATTATATCTGATTATATATCTGTGAATGGTGATAACTCAAAAATGTTTTAAATTAGATTGATTAAATTTTATATGCAATCTAAATACTAAATGTAAAGATTTCTGTCAAATTTTGAACAAAATTTACTCAGAGGAATTCTATCTGATTAATTGAGTAAAAGCGAAATCGGTAACTACAAAAACTAGAGAAATTTATCAAATAAAATTTAGTATACGAGCATTTATGACAAATCTGAAATATAGAATCAATTCTGTGACTTAATTGCCCCTCTCTCGGTCTGTACTTTTGCATGCATTTAGACGCAATCACTCTAAAACGTAATGATTTTTAGTAACAGAAATTTAATATGCTATCTTAAAACCACAATTTTAGTTCTGTGCCAAATTCTGGTTTCTATATGTTTGAAAAAAAAGTTTCCAAAAGTATTTATCCAATTTTTTTAGATATAATGACATGGGCATGATGATGACATATCCGCCTGACAACGGAAATGAGGGATGCAGTAGCTTCTGAGGGTTTGAACCCCTGAGTGTCCGGGAGCAGAAATCTATCTTCTAGCTCATATGAAGATGATATACACTTATCACATTCGCTTACACAGCCCCCTTTTACAGGGGGGAACCTTCACTCATCTGCCAGATAGAACACAGACGAACATACATGCCGTGACAGGAACTCGAAGGCCACATCACGAGGAAGACGCGCTACCTCTGTGCCAGACGGTGTCGTCAGATAGTTTTCGCATGACACCAACGTAGCCTTTCTATTTTAATTATAATAACGTCCTGTTTTAAAGTGACACTATATTTAGGCTGGATCTCGTAATTTTGAACAGCGAACAGATGACGAGGACGGCACCTGAGCTGGTGTCCGCTCTCCAAACTTTCACATCACAGCAGCGGGGGAATGTTTGATCATGACAAGGATCTCTGTACCAGGACGCCGGCTGTATAATGGCATCCCAACTATTAATGGAACGAAATATAACGGAAAAGTTCTCCTTAGTTTCAGTTCATTCCATTTTGAAACTTTTGTACGCTAATGCTATACAATTATACACAAGTACCAGTTTTCTTTACTGTACTCAGAAATAAGCAAACATCACGTATGGGATTTTGAAAATACCAATGTGAGATATTCACTGTCTACTCTAGGTTTCGCAATTTTAAACTGAGCAGATTAGTGAAAACACTTTTATTAAAGAATGTGCGAGAAGGTTTTAGGGAGATCGCTCCCACTGGTATGTAAGGAAAGGTAAACTTTCGTCTTAAAATTTCACACACAGTTTTTATTGACATAAAAAGTTGTTGGTATTCTTGTTAACATTAAAATAAATAAATGAATTAATAATATAGGATGACATGTTTCAAAAAATAAATCGAATTATCATTTTGTATAGAAGAAATCATATCTCAACATAAGCTTATTAATGCCTATAAGAGAAGTATAATGTTTTCCACTTCATATTACATCGTATAATTATATATATATTTAAATATGAACATTAAAATTTATTGGAAGATTGTGTTGGTAGCAGATAACAGCCTCCCGAGAAGAGTGATCCCTTTTATCGTGTTCATGTTACACGGCTACGAACCCTAACATTGCGAGTTCGGTCCTAGGCACTTCCTTCTCAACAAAGCATTTGGCTCCAAAATATAGTAACTAATTTAATATATGCATGCTATTGGGAAAAAGGAGCATTTTACAAAACAAAATTATTAAATGGAACGGAACAGAGTTGTTAAATGGAAACTTGAAAAATATTCTGTTTAGATAACTGATTTACTCCATTACATCAACCATAATAGCTACCAATCAAGCGATAAATTATTTTTTGACTCCAAAAAGCTAAGAAAAAAATGTAAACAAAGATCAAGATTTTAAGGGAAGGCAACACGACAAAAAACGTTGCTGTTGCATGAATGGGTGATATTTATACATTTTGCCCTGAGATTATTGCGAATGCCACATTAAATGATCAATTGGATTAAATGATCTATTGTAATGATGAATACAAGCATTTTGTGTCCATAGTCGAAATCCTGTCTCTTTCAATGGTGGCAGCATGGTCGGCTCTACATTAGAAGAAGAAGGTATTTTGTGGCCCAAAAAAGTGCACGTTATAAATTCCCTCCTTTTACTAACATTTTAAAGTATATATTTAAAATGTTAATGGTTTCTCTAGGAATGAACTCTTTTTTGCTATATGAACTTCGTTAAAATATATGCCTTTATTGTTTTATTATAACTTATATATACATTCAGGCATTGAAATTTGTATCAATCATCATTGAAATATATATTTAGCACCTTCGAATTTCTAAAAACAAATGTAATCGTAATGAAGCATATAAAATTGCAATTATACTTTATAAAGTGTTATCTTATTTGATAATTAATTTAGATTTTTTACAAATTTATGTTGGATAACCCATGGAGATATTTTGCTTAACCATCATTTTTTGCTTTCATTTTTCCTATTTTCAACATACAATTGTAGGCGTAATTCAAAGCGAGAATTGTAAAAGGTTATATCATTTCAGAGAAGACGATAATTTTAATTAATACAACATTCCAGAACAACGCCATCTATCGGGCTTTTGAAAAACTGTCACAATTAATATTCAGGCAGAGGCCCACTAACCACTTTAAGATAAAGACGTGTCCACGAGTCAGCGCTTCCCGCTCTCAAAGCTACGCGGTAATATGTTTTCAGTCTCATAATGTTTTTGTTACTTCTAACGTCCTCCTAGAGGAAATAATCTAACTTTCTGATTGTTTAATATCTCCATGTTTATTTCATTTAATATTTCCCTGTAAATATTCCCCTTTGTAAATTTTTCCCTTTAACTCTAAATAAATTCTATTATTTTTTAAAAGAAGTCTCTTCATCCTTCGTTTGCAATATTTTATCTTAGTATTCAAACTGAGCCCGTAAATATTAAAAATCCCCTAGACACCAAGCCACTAAAACCCCGCTATCTGAAGAGTCTAATATTATTGGAAGATTTGGTTAGACTCCCACATCTATTTATTTGGAAGTAGGAAAAATGCATTTTTCAATAGACGTATTTGACGATTTTGATTTGATTTGACGACCTAAAGTTGTCTACAGGCGAAACTATTATTTAGAAAGTTATGAAATTTTGTATAGAACATAATGAAGGGATGGAAATTTGTTTCAGCGAATAAAAAAAAAGTTCTAAATTTCGCCACCAGGGGCAGTTTTTTAAATGAATTACACATTTAGCATATTTTAGACGAATTTAATTACAAGAAAATATGTTCAACATGATGTCCATCATTTTACCCTACTATCTGGAATCGTAAGATAACATGTTCGCCTTCTTTGGGGTTTGAGTTCAAACTCACCGGCCGAAGGCTACACTTGTACATGGTGGCTAGTGCACTTATAAATCTGTCGCAGTTACGAAATCCCTCAAGTCCAGACAATACAATTGGAGTTACTGGCACAGAAGGGATCGTTAGCTGATTCTGGTCCGAATTACGATCCGTGAATAAAATGTATGAATAAAGATGGCACCGTGAAAAGAGCTTTGATGCATGAGTGATTGAGACGCATTCGTGGCCCTAGGGGGCGCTAAATAAGATATAAAAAACTTTCTGATTTCTATAACTTTACAAAAAACTGTGGCGTCTTCGTGACCAGAGGGTTTCAAGTTCGAAACATGCTTTCACCTACGAACCGTTGTGTAAGTGGGTTTGGTGTATTGTTAAATCCATAGGAGCAAAATGTCCTCATGTTGGTATGATATGGAAGTTTTTAGAAGGGGTGTCAGGTCAGGTGTCGTCTTCGTCATTTTGCAGCCCTTCAAAATCAAGAAGTCCCTCCCCTAATAGACCTTGTGGTGATTTGAAACGAAACGTTAATATAATTAAACTATAACTCCATATTGAATGGACATAATAGATGTAGAAATGGAAAGAGAGTTTGAAGTTCGCGGAAAAAGGGTTTGGTGCAGCCTAGCAAGGCTTTCTCTAAGTTGATTGAAGTGAAATCACCTTGAAGTTATTGTGAAAGATTATTTATCCTTTTAGTATTTTTTAAGTTTAGTTTGCATTATCGATAATCGGATCAGTGTAAATACAACATTTTTATAGTTTAGGAATGCATTTTATTCTTAATATTGATTCTTACTTCAAAACATTTACAAATACCGATTGTGGAAAAAAAATCATCAGCTTATTTTTTCGCCTAGTTAAATTTCAAATGCTTAAACTTAATTATATGTATTTAAAAAAATTAGAATAAATTCATTTTTAAGATATTTTTTATGTTCAGAGATATATTTTGATATTATAATTATGTTACAAAAATACGTCCGGCGATAGTTCTAAAACTAAACTCAATAGTAACAAGTTTGCGAGGGGAATACGTATGGCGGCTTTCCACCATGGAGCAATTTTATTCCAACAGTCCTTTAGTATTTGTGATTATTACAACAGTGATTATTTTTAATTGTATATATATTTTCAGATTTTTATTTCATTGGATCAGAAAATAAAACGATGTTATTTTATATCATAAAGGTCTACACGTTTATTTTTTCCTTATTTTTTTGCCGTCTAACTGACCAGTTCCCGTGTGAGATGGAGTTTAGTTTACAGTTTAAGAGTTTAAGTTCTGGGGCGAATTAGCCCTCCCGACATATGTATTGAAATCGAGAGTAATTAGTTTTCCATTTCCGATACGGTTACTATTCGATTAGATAATTATTATTATAATTGGCTATCTATCAATAAAATTAATCTCATTTACTGAACTGGTTTATTATTATTCAATTCAATTAAAATTTGAAAATAATTGAAAACTGAAAGTTATGAATTCTAATTACTTTAACAATAATTTTGAGTGAAAAATAGTTTTTATGAAAGATTTTACTTATACCCATTAACTTTTTACTTCCCAAACTTTTTACTCGTTAATTGGAATTTACTGACCATCATTCCATTATGAGAACAGTTTTTACATTTGAGTAGTTAAAAATGAATTTGGGAATTTTCGCTTAGGGTCTTTGCCAAGAACATCGTGCAAATCGATTGGGGGCGCGATGGCCTGGTGGTAAGATGGCGTGTGAGCCATAGGGTGTCAGGTTTGAGACTCGATTCCACCGAAAAACCGTCGTGTAAAGGGGTCTGTTTCACCTCAAATCCTTCAGGCCAAACATTCTCTTGCTGGTATTGGGCGGACAGGAGGATGCTAGCTCAGATGTCATCCTCGTCATCTGACCACGGTTCAAAATTACGGAATTCGTCCCAAAATAGCTCTAGTGTTGCTTTACAGTGGAACGTTTATGTAACTAAACTAAACTAAACTAAACTAAACATGCAAATCAATTCTCCTTATCATTACTTCCACCTGCCAAAATGTACTGTTTTAAATATAAGATAAAAAGATAAGTAAGATAAGATGTAAAGATCTCTCACAGTTATATAGTAAAATCTATCAAAAAATTAAGTTATAATCTCATAAATAAGAAAAATCTATTAACAAGAAAATATATGATGTAAGCTTAAATGCTATTTGCAGAAAAATTTTGTTTCGAGAGTTGTTACATGGTATTAAAATAATAATAATAAAAAAATGAAATCTTTGATTTTACATTTCAAGTTATCATGTTAGAACATTATAATTTTTTAAAGTAATTATTTATCTTAATTAATTTAAGGCATTAACCAATTTAAATCGATTTGAAACAATCACGAGACTTCTCTATAGGTCTTTGTCCCTTTCTTTCTTTCTTTCTATAATTGAACAAATAAATAAATAAGTATATATATATATATATAGTAATTAATTCTCATTTTGTCTTAAATTAGCTCATATTAACTTTCTTCTAAAATGTTATTTCCTCATCCATTCCACTTTTCCTATTTAATAAATCAAATAAGAATTATAAAGACAATGCATAATTGAGTCCACGTGCCGAGTGGATGGATAATAAATCAGTGGTGTAAATATTCTTTTAGAGTATTCCTTCGATGAGAAATAAATCAATTATATAAAATAGATTAGTTTAAAATAATCCTGTTTCGCTTGTCAAGGTCAAATGTATTAGAATTAATGTCAGAAATCTACACGTGTGTGATTTATGAGAAAATTGTAGTATATAAGACCAAGGATGGATGTTTCGTCTCTTTATACACCTTGTAAACCACTTGAGATGGAATAAAATCTAAATTAAAAAGTCAATATCTGCTTTCTTTATGATTTTCGGCTACTACTCACTTCTGCTGCAATTAAAAAATTAATTATGGAGGATATTACACTCACACACACAGAGAGAGAGAGAGAGATTTCAAGCTGTCAAATTTTGAGATGAAATAACATCTATGATGTCATAGTGCTTTGTCAGAATTTTAAAAACGCATTTACTGTTAAAGAAGCATACGTAATAATAATGCAATACTGATAAAATCAGGCAAAAATATTTTCCCCCGTAAATTTCGGAGACATCAAAACCTCCTAACCAAAATAACATTTTGTTCTCACGTCATAAAAGGAGGAAAATTTCGTTTTAATACTCTTGGTTTATGAAAAAAGAAAAAATTTCTACTACTTGTAGCTTAAAAATTCGGTACTTTCATAACAGAAATGGATCTCTATTTTCAACTCTGAATATGCTCCACTTATGAGATAGACAGTGTGAAATGAATTGTTTCTACCTCACTTATCATTAGAAATAATAAGTTAAGAAAGTCATTATATGTTTGTTACATAAAAACAATTATAAAAAATGTTTTAACATACATTTAATTAACTACGAATTATTCATTTATTAATTGAAAAACCTCGTTTGGACCTATTCCAGGACTAATTGGGAACGTAACATCTTATTCCAAATTTTTATCAGAGGCCAGGGGGGATTCAATCCCGGCTTAATCAAATGCTTGCTTTTCACGACTGCTTTGTAATGGTGTCAGATAGCAAGTTCATGACCATTCTACCCTTTAATCCTTCCGTCAATGCCACCAGACCACCAATGAAGTTATCGGACCATTTAAAATATTTTCAGATTTTTTTTTTTTTTTTTGAGAAAACATGGGATAAATACTGTAACGGAAATTCTCACAAGAACGATGCCAAGATACAAACTTTATTGTCTAGGAAAACGTGCATTAAATATGCGCAACATAAGTTATAAATTCACAGCGCATTAATTCTTTTAATAAGTCGATTTCGGTTAACGCCAAAACAAAAGAACGCCCATCAAAAAGAAAAGACGCTTTCTCAAGCTAAAACAACTAACGTAACTCGGTCTTACGTAAACTGCACGTCCCTTCCGGACGACTGTGGAACTTTCTCTAACATTCTCTAAAAACAAATATTTATTTCTCAGGTTCTACTACACATTATAGAGTGTAGTAAAAACTATTAGAGATCTCATTATGTCGCCAACGCATGAATATCGCCAAATAAGCCAAATGTGGTGATCTTCTGTTGTAAATCCCTTTAGAACGGTCTTTTCTCACTGAATAGAGGTTTCATTACAATTAATTTCATAAAATTAAACTATTTACTAATACATAAACATTAATAAATATTTACAATATTTACGAATTTTCACAAAATTTATAACAATAGGCTTTTCTACTTCACAAGATGTATTGCTATGTATTAATTAAGTGTAAGTAGTTCTTTTCTTATTTTGAAAATCTGAATTGGCAGATTTTATATATGCATAATTTGGAAGAAGATTTTAAATCTTCAGAATGTACTTCTGATTTTTCCTATAAAAATTCAATTTATTTTTAATGCTTATTACTTTATTAATGGATTTTATTAGTTGTTAAAATTAACTATCATGAATTGCTTTTCTTCCGTTATTATTTTAATTAGTCGATATTACAAATTTAAATTATTCGAGGAGTGTAGAGAATATATATATGATAATAACAAAACAATATTTAGTGGTTTAACTATTTACTGAATTATTTTTTTTCATTTTGATGTTTACATTATTAGTTTAACTATATTAACGTCCCGTTTAAAAGCAATATTATGACTATTTTGGGACGGATCTCGTAATTTTGAACCGTGGTTAGAGAACGAAGACTAAATCTGAGCTGTCACACTTTTATCCAAATTTCCACATCTACCAGCGGGAGGGCTTTTGGTCCTGAAGGATCTGACAGAACGATGAATTGAATGATTAAAATTCTTAATTCTTACTTTTAGTTGATATCTTAGAAGGTATACGAGAAAGTTCTGGGGAGACTACACCAGCTGGTTCGATACAGAAAATAATATAATTGAAATTCTAGTTCAATAAAATAATATTAAACTTGAAATTGCAAAAATATATGTAATGAAGGGAAATAGTATCTGAAACATAAGTAAAAAAAATTTCAATTTATTTTCGTGAGGCAATTTCTTTCATCATTTTATTCTACTATCCAATTGGATCTCACGTTCAGTTTGGTGTTTTGATTCGGTTGTTAAATCACAGACCACTTAAGATGTTTAATAGTTCCTCATAATTTTTTATACCGCTCTTTCTTGATCAGATACCTACTAAGTTCCGCTCTCTGAAATATTTCATCTGCGTCAACACACAACAACAACAAAAAACAACAAATCGCACCAGCGTAGTTGTTTGCGCTAAAGCAGGCATAATCTCCAAATTCCCATTTAGACAAAATTTCAAGGATACGCAAAACGCGGCTTGCCAAGGAGGAGGAGGAGGAGGCAAAACAAGCAAAATCATTCACATGGTTTACGACACCGGAGTCCTTCGGCGGAGTAGCGGCGGGTGGCGCTGTCCGCGCTATAACTCGAGCAGACGACTTTTCTCCCCAGTCAGAAGTGAAGTGGAAGAGAATCAATTTGGAATGGAGAATCCGGGACCAGCAGTCGTTGTGGAGCGAAAGCGGGAATCCATCTATTCCTGGCTCATCGCCTTCGCCTGCTTCTGGCTCAGTTTCCTGACGGTGGGGCTGCACAGGTCCTCCGGTATTATTTATGTGGCCGTCGTGCAAGGGTTCAACGTGAGCAGAGAACAAGCCTCATGGCCTTTCAGCTTGTGTGGATCCCTCATGTGCTTGCTAGGTGAGAATTATTTCGATTATTATTAAAAATCATTCATTCATTAAATTGACAATTAGAAGAATAATTAGTATGCGTTTTGGCTATATTTCTACAGGAAGAATAATGCTATTATTCTCATGACGAGATTTATGGAAAATTACTTCTGTTTTTCACCGATCATGGTTTTTATAGAACCTAAAACCACCCTTCATTCAAAAATTTGTTTATATATATGTATATAATATGCTCATAACGCTTTTCCCATGTTATCATGTAAACAAATTTACTAGAGCAATTTGGTATGGGTTTTAATTGCTTTGGAAGCTGTTAGAAATATAATAATTTCGAATGATCTCGTAAATGGACCATCCAACTCAAAGGGGATAGAAATGGTAAAGGATTGAAATTTTCATTCGCTATAATTTTTCTTACACTGAAGATAGAAAAATAAAAATCCAGCTAAAAAAATTAATACAAATTAATTCAAACAACTTTTGGATTTAAAGTTTTTCGATAGCTACAATATCTTAGAAGTTGGGAGCTGAAAAGTGATTTTCGCAGAGGTAATTTTGACTGTTTCTAACGTCAACAATTGTTGTCTCAACTTTGAAGTAAAGCAATCTGTCTTTGCCTTTTGGCTTGCCGAGATGATTTTTTTAATACGGAATTCTATTAAAATTTACATTTGTGAAATTAATCCACTTGATCTAAGTGATATGAAAGTTTAAAAGGGCAAGAAAGATTCAGAAATCTTTATCAATTTTATACTGAATAGCAAATTTTCCACAAATGCACCAGTTTCGTTAGTGTTTTAAACTGTTTCTATTTTTGTATTTCGAAACCTCAATTATCTGTTGCCCTATACAAAATAAAGTAATGGACGATTGTGTTGTAATACTATTTCAGATGCTTTACCATATCTTATCATATAGATCCGAATCTAATCTCTATATAAATAAATATTCTATTGCATTCAAAAATATAATCAATACATTTTATCTTTTTCCATATTTTACATTAATTACTCAAATTTCAATCCTAAATAAGGCTTTTCAACAAATCAAGTTTGCCTGATGTTTAATAAACGTAAAAATAATTTAGTTATAATAATAAACTCTTCAGATAAATAATGAATATTTTTTGTTTGATATTTTTGCATATATTAAATCGAATAATAGAATATAATAAAATAATTATCAGAATATCTCAGAATAATTATCAAAATATCTCAGAAATAAAATAGAATAATTTTTCAAGGAAATCATGTCAATAAAATGAAGCAGTATAACTATATAGATGCAGTAGAATATTTAGATAATTTGATTTATGAGGTTTATTTTGGCAAAAATTTATTAATATTCTGTAAGCATTTGTAAGCTGAAATTTATAAAATCAAAGATAAATCATTTGGAATTTAGTGTGGTTTTGTTTTGGCAGAAAATTGATTAATATTCAGTAAGCATTTTTAGCCTGAAACAAAAAAAAAGTCTGAAAGCAGTAAATTTTAGATAAAGTTAAACAGTTTCTGCAATAATGAATGTTACATTAAAATAAAATATTTTATATCATCGAAAGTTGTGACTTTACTATGCGATGTCTTGTTGTATGATCTATCGTTCATAGAATTCCATTGAAATTCTATCAATGACGTTCACTTTCGGACTTTTTTTAGTTTAAAATCGTGTTTTTATAATAATAAATTTGCTAATGAGAGCAACATATTAAAAGAAATATATTTAATTTATATTAAAGCTTTGATTAATTATATATTTTAATTAAAAGTAGTGTAAATTCTTATTTTTTTTATTGAATCAATATCTTTGAATCTATTTATAAAAGATGAAAAAATGAAATCGCAAATTTCTTTTGATAACAAAAGAAACATGAGTAGTGAATTATTTGTATGCATTTATACTGGACTTCCATTTTGAGTAAGAATATTTTTATGCACTCTTTATAAATTCTTAAATATTAAGTAATATTCTTGTAACATATCTTATGGCAAAAGTTCTTAAAACGTGGATAAGAATGCGGTTTAATTTATTCTGAAATTTCATGTTAACACGCTCGTCGTGAATTTTAAGTAGAAATTAAAATTCCATTTTTGTCTAAGCTTGAAAGCTTAAGCTTTAATTATAATTTGAACTTTAATCAACAAAATAAAGGGAAAGATAGTTTACATTATAAAAAATTTAACCCAGTTTTAAAAGCATTTTAATTTATCAGATGCTACATGCCTTTGTTTCAAAACGAAATTTTATATTCTTTTTAAACAAAATAATAATAATTTTAATAAAACAAAATTTTATATTACTTTAATCTATACCAGGGGTGACGAACTTTTGTAGATCAATGTGCCATTTTTTTCTAAACAAATGTTTAATGAGGTATATATGTGCCATAAATTATTTTTGTAATTATTGAGAAAATAATAAAACTAAATACCAACAGCTCAAAACTCTTTATTTACTACGTAAAAATACATTTTGAACTGTATCCTAGTAAAGGTTTCAGTTATATGTGTAATTCAAATTAAAGTAACATCAGTTTAACTTCTGTTGTTGTAGATTAGACGGCAAATACGGGATTTTAAGATGTTACCTTTGGTAGAATACATGCTCAATTGAAGTCGTCTGCTTCTAAACTAATCTTTAATGTTATTCATCGGTGAAAATAATGACTCGAGGGTATAGGTAGATGAAAATAGGGTTAAAATAGCATGAACCAATTTCTTTGAATAGTTCAATACCTCTGGAATCGAATTCCATGATTCCAAAATTTCGTTACTGTCATTTTTATTTTATATTGATTGTTTATCTTTCTGTTTCAATCAATTTCGACTTTTTCCTTGATCCAATAAATTTTTGAATCCCTTTTGAATCATTCTGCTGCATTTCCAATTCTTCAATTTCCAATCGATCGACTTGAGACACATTTAGTTTATCAAAAGAAGTCACAGGCAAACCATTTTGATCTTTGGAGTTCCCATAATATTATGTCGCGTACCGTTGATTTCCATCCCTGATCTAAATAATCTTTGAATTTAAATATTCTAAATAAGAAAGCGTTTTGGAAACAATTAATTACAGTTCAAGTGTTCCAGTCGGCACAATTAATGATTAATACCTGTAAAAAGAACGTTCGGTCTGAAGAAAAACAATGCTATTTATCTATCCGAAACTTTCACGCTTACTGTCTATTAAAGGTATTATTCCACTTCCCCCTTTATAAAATTAGGGACCGTGGATAAAACTGCGAATACATTGCATGGTATAAGCAAACAATAGTTACAGCATATGGCCTGACGCTACGATTTTTACGAACTATATCGCATGGTGATAAATCTGTAGCATGTGGTTAATACACAAATGTCCGAAAAATTGAATATGTATTTTGGCACCTTTTTCCAAGCCGATTTGAAACCAAAATTTGTCCTAGTATTACAGTTTATCACATAATTACACAACAACTTTCAATTATCTATCACTATCACGTTATAACGTTTTTTATGTGCTTGTGAAAGCATAAACTAATAAACCGATGCATTTGAATCCAATTATGATACATAAATGCTTTTTAAATGCCGAATCTATGTATCGAATTTTATCTATTTAGTTCTTTACGATTTGTAATTATCGTCTTCACTTTTATTCGATCTGCTGTCAGGCAAACAGTCTCTGAATAGATTGCTCACAAATTATGATTGGTCTAAAACTCACAAATTATGATTGGTCTAA
>JAOUZG010019155.1:4330358-4389432 GCA_026289955.1 Argiope argentata
TCACAAATTATGATTGGTCTAAAACTCACAAATTATGATTGGTCTAACTGGTATATATACCTAATTTTACCTATTTAGCTAAAATTTCTTAGAAATATTATATTTATAAACAAACGAACAATTTCCTTTTTTTAAAATTTGGATAATTTGGAATGTGGATATTCATCGAATTTTCGAATTCGAATTCTTTGAAAATTACAGTACTTTCTCTTGTATATGAGAAAGCATAAATGCAGCGATTTCAAATTCTTCGCATCATATTAGAAGAAGAAATTTTCTTTTTTTAATAATTTTTTATGTTTTTCGTGTATACTCTAAATAAAAGAATTTCTTGTACATGTTCTCAGCAATTATTCACATACAAAATTGTTTGAATTTGAAAAAGAAAAAAAAAAACTTAAAAACGCTAATTTTTCCAATTATGGAATAATTCTATTATTAAAAAATATATCTCACCTATTTTCAAAAATATTTCCATTTATTTTCATATATATATAATGTCATAATTCATTCAAAAACGGAGTAAAATTTTTTATTTACTGTATTTAAAATAAACTGTTTAAATTGCACATATTTGTTTTCTTTTTAAAAGTATTTTGATTTATATGCAATTAGAAAATGTTATAAAACTTTGTATCAATAAAACAATTATTAGCTCCATTTTTTTAAAAAAATTACAACAATAAATTTTGTCATAATTCATGAAAATTTTAATTAGCCTATCTTTTAAATTAAATGAAACTTTCTTTGTTGAATTTATTAAATGTCGGTTAAGTATGAAACGGCAATATTTTTCTTTTTCATGATTTGTAATTTTAATATTGTTATTAGAGACAGAGTAAATTTTAGAGTCAATTGCTATTATTAAATAAAATGAGATGCAACAAAAAGTTGATAAATTAAAAAAAAATCTTTTGAATAATTCTTTGCAAAGTAATTTCGTTATTCAAAAATGTATTGCATTTGAAACTTCTGCAAATTATTATACAGTTTTTTCAATTTTTGAGACCATACATATTGGACTTCAGTATGAAATGTATTGCTGTCAACTTAAATTATAAATAATTGTTTTTAAATCTAAAAAATCTACGGCACTGTAATTTCACAGTAAAAAACATCGCATAAATGCATATATCTTCAATCACTAAACTGTGCAATTATTAAAATACAGAAAAAAATTTTAATTAAAAAAACAAAAGAAAGGAAATCATATTTAGTGAAATTAAAAAAATGAAAAAATTATGCGAGATTGAACATTTTATTATTTTTAATATTTCAGGTCTTAATACTGTGTGAATAATACGTTCAGGTATTAATTATTTATATGACAGTTAGAATTCACTTTAATTTTCATATATTTAATTAATGTCTCTTTTTTTACTATCAAAATTATAAAGTTTGCAATGATGCAATCAAAAATTTGTGTAGAGTTGAAAATGTTACGTTAAAAAAAATATCTAAAATACGATTACTAACCTTTGAATGGTAGAATATTTTTTTTAAAAAAAATGTTTCATTATTTTCCTGTTTTTAATATATATATACAACTAAAAATTCAGTTACCAAAACAATTGAACAAATATAATTAAAAATATTTTTGAAATTTATAATAAAAATAATTTTTTTTTAAATCGATATTTATTTGGTGATAATTTTTTTAATTTTTAAATTATAAAAAGTATTGCTGTACAGTAATATACACCGATTACTAAGCAAACACTTTTAAATTTTGACTATTTTTTTAATTAAAAATCTAATTAAAACTGTAAAAAAATCATTCCTCAGTATGCGTCTTCTCGTCAAAAAGTAACTACATGCCAATGTTGGTCAATATTTCATCTATAACAACTATTTTTGGATCATTTACAGATACGTTATTTTAAAAGCATTATTATCTTAAATCTGTTAAGTGATTGTGTGGTTATTCAAATAGCAAAGGGCCGATTTTCAGTAATTTTTGATAGTTAATCATCATTGATTAGAGTAGTTTCTGTAAAATTTAAACTAGAATACACTTATAATGGAACTTTGATAAAATGTTAACGTTACTCATAGCAATGTTTCGAGTTTTCGCTTCTTTTTCGCTTGCTCTTAATCGGAAGAGTTCTGGTCAATATTTTATAAGAAGTAAATCCTTAGTTTTGGGTCACACTCCACATAAATAAAGATTGTTTCTTGGGTTTGTTGATGTTTTCCATGAAAACACATACAGTGTGAAGCATGCCTGTTTTGGCAAACACTTCCATTTATAATTAACTATTTGCCAGAAGTTTTTAAAGTTTTTCTTTTGTATCCGTAATCTATATCAGTATAAGGCATTGTTTTGCAAGTGGCAATGAAAAATCCCAGTTCTCTATATAATTTTTTCAGTAATATTTGCAAATTAATAATTTGAAGTTCTGTAAAGACAATATTCTTCTTTTAATTTCTGAATATATTATTTTTTATAACAAGGTATGCAAGACAGTATTGTCAATCTTATTTCAGACTAAAATTGTGGCGATGCCAAAAAAAAGTGTCTTTCGCTTTATTCTCAAAAAGTCTTTTTTTCTCTTCAATTCCTACTATTAGTTCACACGCTTTCTTTATATTTATATATATTGTTCAAATTTTCAATCGCTAATAAAATATTTTCTATTCATCGAATCAAGTTCAAGTAAATTTTTAAAAACTTGTAGGGGATGACATTTGATGTTAATATAGTTTTTTTTAAATATTAATCCATTAGTTTTTTTATTAATTCATATTAAAAACTAACTTTCTAGCCTTTATAATACTTTTTATAGCAGTTGTAATTGTTAGGCTGGGATATCCTGGTTGGCAGGACGTTTAATTCGCATCCCTTGGGCTACGAGTTCGAATCTGGTCGCGAAGTTCCCCCTGTCGTAAGTTATGCCACTGGGGATACTGAGTCAAAGGTGATCGTTATTCGGGTACTCAGGGGTCCTTACCCTCAGACTCTACAGCACCATTCCTTCGTAGTAAAGTTGATCACGAGAACAAATATTGTATTTATTTAATAAAAAGTAACTGAAATAAAATTTTCCTAACTTCCTAAGTTTTCCTAATATTTAAAGAAGGAAGTGATTTAAAAAAATATTTTTATTACTTGCTTCAATCGGAACTTATAAGTGAAAATCGAAGTTTTGTACATAAATCTTTCGTTAATATTTATGAACTGATAATGTGAAGTTCTACAAACACAATATTCTTTTATTTTCTGATTATATCAATTTGTTATAGCAAGATACTTAACAGTATAATCAATCTTATTTAAGGCTAAAATGTGATTATTATAGTGATATAAAAAATGAAAGCAGAGAAAAGAATTATTTCATTCCATATCCGTTAAATTTTTTAAAGAATTTTTTCAATTTAAATTTAAAAAAAATTATATCATTGACAATTTGTGGCACGTTTTCACAATGAAGTGCAGTTTCCGAAAATGAACTATTGTATACACATTCATAAATCTAAGAAAACGTGCAAATCGAATAAACGAAGATACTTAACCACTTAACCGGTTTGCCCGTACGCCGTACGTGCATCTATTTATCGAGTTTTGATAGCTGTAAACAAAAAATAAATCATTCGTAACAATTATAATTCAATAGTAAAATGACTTCGAATACGTTGATAAGCCAAGTATTCCATGGATTTCCATTTGAATCAAAATAAGAAAATATTTCCAAAATAGAAGATGTCATCTTATTAGATTGTAAGGAAAATAAACCAGTTAAGGGGTTAAATTCTTGTGATATAACTGATTTTTCAAAAACGGTCTGAACCCTTTCGAGTGCAGCAATAGTTATGGAACATATAATGAATTATTGTATATCTAGTATTTAAATCTGCAATTAAGAGAAAGTATTATATAATTTAAAGCTCAAAGAGTCTCTGGAATGACTTAAATATCTAAAATGATATTTATGCTATTACAAGAATTGAAACGACAAATGTTCCAAACAAAATATCCTTTAATTAAAAGGTGAAGATAATTCATAATTCAAGCAGTTAAGATTTTTTGAATGGAAAATAATTACAATCGTATCAAAGGTATAGAAATAAATTGTGTTGATTGGAATTCTGGATGATAATGTTCCTATGCTGAATTTTTATTTTAAATATGCTAATGTTGCTACTGCTACTAATGGAGTCAATTCCTCAAAGAAAAAAGTCATTTTCTACAATACTCTATGAATTAGTTGCAACTTATGTATGGAAGGAAGAAGAAAATTTAGTTTTAATTGAAACGGAAATTCATTTTAGAAAATAATACACAAAAGAGAAATAAACAAAATATAGGAAGAATCGTTCTTCAAAATGTCGTAATATTATAATGTATTATGAAAACGTAATTAGAATATTTTAGATTAGATTTAGATTGATCTTCACAATCATTTCAAAAGTTATTCTAAATTGTACCAAGGATAAGATAATATTTCTAATAAATAAAAAATATTTTAATATCATTGACGTTCGGTTGAACCTAAAGGCAGACGATTAAAATTACTCTTAAGACTAAAGAGACACATTAGAGATATGATTTTGGATTTTTTTATTGAGGGAAAAATTATGCGAAAATAGAACTGATGTCTTTAGAAAGCTATACTTTAAAATTTAAAATTAGTGTCAAAGTGATTTTTCTACCATAATATAGAGAAGCGTTCAATTTTCAATTAATTTTCATTCATAATAAAAAAAATAGCATTCGTTTTAGTGAGCATCTATTACCCAAAAAGCCAGTCTCTCCGATTTGATAACTCATAATATTAAGCGATCTATCTTATAGAGCGGTTTGGATAACTTTTAATAATACTTGCCATATCATGCGTAACACAGTGTACAGATAATATGCCAATCTATGACTATTATTAAGTTAAAAGTACACCAGTAAAATTAATATTTACTTCCTAACATTTGAAACTTCTTCCATGATAGCCTTTTTCTTACTGTGGAAAATTGTCTTTTCTAATGTCCTTTAAGTAGAACTATTTGCATCATTCTGTGTTTCCAAACATGAAATTAACTCCAGTTGCGAATTTTTAACCCGTTCAGGACCGTGATCACATATAATAAGTCGCGTGATAACACATTAAAGGTGCTATCACATGACTCCTCCTTCATGACTTACAGTCTTTGTATCAGACGAGCCTGTCCATATATTTGATATCATCAGCAGTAAAGCTTTAAAGATATAATATTGTAAGTTAGTCTCATCGTGAGTCGTGAAAGGAGAATCGCGTAATGGTCCTGAATGGGTTGAAGTTCTATTATTGTCGAATGATGCATTAGTGATATAATGTAGTATATACATATTATTAGAATCAAGCTAATTCTTAAATGCTACAGGAATTGAAAATAATGCTAATCGAAATTGTCTGGAGTAGTTCTTAAATTGTTTACTATAAATGTTTTGGCGGAAGATGAATTAAAGGTGTTCACCATATTTTGTTGTAACTTTGTAATAAGTAATCTCTCAGATTGTAATGATAATATGTTTTAAGTGGCGTTTGTGTATCAACACTTGTGTATTATTCCCTTGTGAGATGTTAGGGGTCGCAGTGGTTTTGTGGCCGTGTGGGTTTAAGGGTACCAGTAAAAGTTAGATTTGAGATATGATTCCATAGAGAATTCATTATAAGGGTTTATTGCCTCTTAAGCCCTATTTCCTTGGCCTATTGTTTCTACGAATAGGGTTAGCCTGGTTGGTAGAGCGTTGGACTCGTATTCCTTAGGTTGCGAGTTCAAACCTCGAGGACGAAGATTCTCTGATTGTGTGGTGGCTAGCACTCGTTAAATCTGTCATTGGCACTAAGTCCTCCATATCGAGAGTAATACCACTGAGGGACTAGGTCAGAGGAGATCATTCTCAGTTCCAGATCTAAATTACGATCTATGGATGAATGAAATGCATGAATGAAGTCTGCCCCATAAAAAGGGTTGTAACATGTGTGTAGCTAAGTCGTACTTTTGGCTCTAGCTTCTTCTTGTGTACAGCCAACCACCCCGCCACCACTGGACGTAACAGTAACGTAGTTTTGGTCCTAGCTGGCCTACTGAAGAACGAGAGACGCTCAATCGGTTTAAATTGCTGATATGCCAGCGAGACTGAAAAAGTACCATAAATAACAACAACGAATATGTTCGTAAATCTATCATTAGATTCCTCGTCGGACCATTCTTGCCTGTGAATGTCTATCGGAAGCTTCCCGTGAACTGTCTATAAAATGAATAAACATCAGGATCACAAGTGAGAGGGAAGAGGGCAAAATGCGGCGAACTCAAGGCGCGCACGGGCTTTGTGAATGGGAATTTATATTCATGGTGAGCAGTTCACTTCATTAGGTAGCACGGAAATGTTAGCTTAGGAATTATGGTTCAAGTGTCATCTTCGCTCAAAATTTCTAAGTAAAAAAATAATAAATTCAATATCGCCGTTAAAAATAACAAAGAGCGTTCGAAAATAATTTTTGCATTGCTCCAAAATTGGGATAGCAAAAAATAGATAAAGCTGTCATGGGTCTTAGCCTGAAACAATATTGAGCGTTAGAATATCAGTAAAAGCAGTCTAAAGTAATGAATTAAACACTGCTATATCAATCACTATTACATAAAAATGTATCAATCTTTTTTCATTCCTACTTTTACATTAATTCATTAATTCTGTCAAACATTAATTCATTAATTCTTATTAATTAATTAAAAACTCTCTCGCCAAAAATCTTCCTTCCCACATCGCCAAATAAGTAACGAATTCAGTTTGCTTTTCCCGCACACTAATGAGGTTAGGTTTAACATGTTTTAGGCCGATTAATTCAAACGATTCTGTTTATTTTCTTAGTGTTTGATACATTTAAAATTAAACATTGTTTAATTAATCGATTTTTTCCGATTCATTTTGAAGTACTTTCGAATTAAAATGACATAAAATAATGAAAATTAGAAATTTCAAATCTGTATTGCGTTCCTCAGCTGGCGTAGAAAAATCAAGCATTTTGCGTTGCCACAATTGGCTTTGAAAATTCAATGCTAGTATAATTTCTTAATCAATTATTTATAGTAATAGTAATTGTAATTGTTTGGCTTGGATAGTCTGTTTGGCATGGCGTGTTGGATTCCCACCCCTTGTACTACGCATTCGAGCACCATATATGGAAAGAAGTATTGAAATTGCCAGGAAATTTGCTTTCTCTTTGCCACTTAATACTGTGATTCTGTCATATTTATATACATATTTATATTAATTGTAATTATTTAATAAAAAGTAAATAAAATAAAAATTTTCTTTGTTAACCTAAGTAGGAATTGATTTTTAAAAGTTGCTTTTTATAATACTTGTGCTATGAAGTTAGCTTATGGCCAATTCGCATCGTTGCACTTCATATTTCCCAAAATCTAGCAACAATCAAAACTTGTTACTTTTTCGCAGAAGTGTTCTCATAAGATGAGTAACCAAATGTTAATTAGACCATATCATGCAAATCAAATTTATGCAGAAAACTGATCATGTGGAAAGAAACATATCGGATAAGTGTGACAACAAATTGAAACCGTAAATCAAGGGATTACCCAACTGCTGAAATACCAAGTAAAAGCATTGGTTTCTTATCGAAACATGGGTTGTCGAATATTGTCGATTGGACTTATGTTAAGTTATTCGCAGCACAATTTACTAGCAGTATTAATATGCTCTTACAACACTTTCAGAACAGTATTTTTTAAACCTTGTTTTTGGTAAGATTTAAATTAGCACAAGTATGAAAAGTAAACAGCTTTAAAGGACTGAATTTTTTTTTTGAAAATGTTAATCAAGTACTTAATGAAATTTAAGATTAAAATAAAAAAGGCATGAATTCATTAATCATATATTACCTTTATGACCATTTATAAATCCTCCATTTTTTTAAAAAAAAAACATTTAGACACTTTAAAGTAATTGCTAACTGGTTCATTAATCAATTTTTATTTCTTTTCATATTTAAAAACGTCCTTTTAATGGTGTATTAAAGAAAATAAGAATGTTAAGCTCCAATTGAATCTACATTTTATTGGTCTAATAAATCCTCTGCTTATTTTGCAGCTTATCATATTTATATATTTCCTGCCTCGGACATAACAATTTTACATTTCTCGTTTGTGGCAACACTTATATCAGGAAATAATAAAGGAATTCGGGAGAAAGGCTTTATAACTTTAGGTAATAAGCAGAATAAAATTTTGAGTATTTTGGATAATATTGTTATAATATATGCTTAACAGCTTACCTTTATTCACATGCGTAGTGATAAAAATTCTGATAATAATTCAAAAATATTTTTAATTACTAACTGTTCTTGTTGTTACTAATGGCAGCTGTTATGGGCAAGCGCGCTGACAGCCATCAGCGATTTTAAGCCGAATGAGCGTCTCTTGTTTTTTGAAGTAGCGCCAACTACGGTCAAGAGTCTTAGCTACACACTCATCACATTCGTTTGCACAGCCTCTTTTTACAAGGGAACACATTCACACCTCACAGATAGTACACAGATAGACCCTAACCGGAACTCGAGCCCGGGACGCCCAGATCACGAGGAAGACGCGTTATCTCTGTACCAGGACGCCGGCACTAACATTCTATATGTAAGTAATGCATTTTTAGAATGCATTGTCTTACCTTTTAAATCTTGGAAAGAATAAAATGATACCACATTCAGAGTTGAAGATACCTTGAAAGTCATGTACAAATTTTAAAGGCAGAAAATCCGATCTATAGAAATGTTTTCTTTTGCGATGGAACATAGAAATGGAAGTACAGAAAAGCTTTTAAAAGATATTTTCAGTAAATTAACCTTATATTGTTTGGTGAAACCATGTTGGCGATAGCTTGGGGGTAAGATCTCGGTTTCAAGTTCCGGGTTCGTTTCGAACGAGTAACCGGCATGTAAGCGGGTTTTGCAAACTTTAAATCCATCGGGGCCAACTTTCCTCCACTGGTGTGATGTGAAGGTTTGGAGGGTGGATACCAGCTCAGGTGTCGTCCTCGTCATTTGATCACTGTTCAAAATTACGAGGTCCAGCCTAAATATAGTATCGCAGGACGTTATTATAACTAAACTAATCTAGACCTGTTGGTGTCATTCGAAAACTATCGTGCAAATGCAGACGACACCGTCTGGCACAGAGGTAGCTGGACGTCCCGGGAACGAGTCCCTGTCAGGGCATGGTTCTTCTTTTGTGTTCTATCTGTGAGATTCGTTAATGTGTCCCTCTGTAAAAAGGAGCTGTGCAAGCGAGTGTGTGTGTGTCATCCTCATATGAGCTAGAAATCAAACTTCTGTCTTGGGTAAAATTACAGGGTCTGACATACTCCCAGAAGTTACTGCACCCCTCAAAGCAGACACGTCATCAACATCAATTAAAATATTTAATTTAAATTAAGGTCAAATCTTTCTTCACAGCAAATATGAGAAATTGAATTCCTGTAAAAAGGGGCTGTGCTTAAGTATGTGTGTGATAAGTATGTATCATCTTCATATGAGCTAGAAGTCAGACTTCTGCCCTCGGGTGCTCAGGGGTCCATATCCTCAGAAGCAACTGCACCCCACCTTCCGTTATAAAGTTGACACGTCATTACCACATTGCTGTCAAGCAAATTTTTATTTAGGAAATTTTATTCTAATTATTTATTTCTATTATGAAAATTATTGTTTTATTTATTTATTTTATGAAAATGAAAAATACGATATCGTGAAATCTTCTGAAAACCTCTGAACAGAAGTTTTACCGAAGTCAGGCGAAAGAATTGGGATCAGACTCGTGCACGGTAAAGTGTTAAGTAAAAAACAAGGTATATACACCTCAGAATACACGACAACGCCGAATTACGAAATTAAAATCCAATTTTTCTTGTTATCAATAACGAATATCTTTTAATCTCTACGTACGTTTAAATTAATATAACTCGAAAGTGGACCATTACATTTAAAACAAGAAACTTGTTTTTGAAAAGCCTGAAAACATTTAATAAAAAAATAGACTCGATTTATGGACATTATAAATGGAAGGTAATTTGCTTAATTCGAATTGAGAAACGACGTATTGTTTTATTTTTAGTAATTAATCGTTTTGAGTGAGGTGCTATTTTTACAGCTCTTACGCAATATTTCATTGTATTTAAAACACGTGTTAAGATAAAAGAATGATTGCCAATTGTTCTTTATTTTAATGAATCGATCACAAAAGTACTATGAACTTTTCATAATTGACTTTGAAATCCTCGCATGCTAGTATTCAGATTTTATTTGGCCCGAATAGATCAACTTGTTTTTCAGTTAGTCAGCTTAATTCAATTCAACCTAACCTTATTCTTAGTGTATTAAACTAGAAATGTTAGGCAATTTTACTATGTGCAATTTCTACATAACTTGAGATTTGAAAAGATAATAAGCGGATCACTTTCTTTTCAGAATATCTAATGAAGTAATTGTTTTTTTTTATCAAAGACTTTGTCCTGTCATAAAAATATCGCACAAAGATTAGAAGCATGAAAAAAGGCGTTCAAATATAATTCATCTTTTAATTTCTGCAGTATTATTTACTTAAAATGTATAAGGGAGCCATATCTTATTGAGGTCTAATTATTGATTTCTAAACTTTTAGAGAAAAGCATATAATCGGAGTTGAAATAGTTCTTTGAATAAGGGGAGTAATTATATTTTATGTTTTGAGTCAATAAATGTTTAGATAAAGTTTCAAAAATGTAAATCATGGGCCTATCAATCGCATTTAGTAAAATGTTTTTCGCAATATGACATTTAAAAAAAACATTTATTATTTTTTGACTAAAACTAATCAGTTATGTGAGCATTTAAAATATATTTTGGTGAATTTTATAACTGAATAAGCAGCTTCGAAAGAGATCTAAAAGATCGTTTGCAAATTGAAAATATGCATTGTTGTATTATCAAAATTAAAGTTTTCAATGTTAGTATCTTTAAGAGATTAAAGGTGAAGTAATTTTAATTTTCAATCTTTATAATCATTGATTATAGTTGCATTTTAATTTTCACTTTATTTTGAAAAAAATATTAATTAGTTTTCCCATCATATTTTTTTATCCAACATATTCCTATATGTGCAATGTAAATATTTTTTTTCTGTTTTCTACGAAACTTATAAAGTAATGAAAACAATAACAATGATATTTTTAATTTTACCTATTTTTAAACCAAGCCAAAATATTAGAACGATTTTTTTTCACTTTTCATTGCGAGGTATGACGGGGGAAGGAAAATAAGTAAAATGAATATATATATATCAATTCATACTATGGATATTAGGAAAAGATTTTACTTTAGTTACTTTTTATTAAATAGTTACAATTGTTGTTCTTGTGTTCCGATTTACAACGGAAATAGGAGTGCAGAAGCTTCTGAGGGTACAGACCCCTGAGGACCCGAAAACTGTCATCTTTGACTCAGTATCCCCAGTGGTATAGCTCTCGACATGGGAACCTTTGTGACCAGGTTCGAACTCGCAGCACAAGGGATGCGAATCCAACACCCTACCAACCAGGCTATCCCGACCTAACAAATACAATTACTATAAAGGAAAGAAAGTTTTTAATTAATTAATAAAGAATTAATTAATTAATATTTTTTAAAACTGTATTAACATCAAATGTCATCCATTACAAGTTTTAAAAAATTACTTGAACTTGATTGGATGAATAAAAAGTATTTTATGAACGTATGAAAATTTGAAAAAGATATATATATAAGTGAGCTAATAGTAGGAATTGAAAAATTGAATCTGAGCAATTATACTAATTTCAGTATTACTAAAAATATCTCATTAGAAAAATTAAATTCATGAAATAAAATAAAATCTGTAATGATGATATGAACCAAGATATTAGTTTATAATCATTTCATGTCCTGTCTAGGCCAAAAGTAATGTTTTACTATTTTATTTTTAGGATTGTATTCTACTTTTACATTATTCTTCATTTTCCATCCTCGGCATTTCTAGTTACAAGTAGGTTAAACAGTTATCGCAATTCCACCATAAATAAAGCTTAAAAGAAAGTTCAAATTGTCTTAACTAGACTATTTCTAGGAACTTCATCCTCGATTGACACGCTTATTTTGACAGCCCTACTATTGTTAGACACAACTTCTCAGATTCACAGATCGTAGATTTATGAAACCTTTGTGACAATCGATAACTTTTGTCCAGAAAAAACAAACGGCTTTGCTGTCTATTATCTTTCATGTCATATTTATTGTTTGACTTTTCAACACAAATTATATGAATCTCTGTAAATATGAGTATGGTATGTTAAAAATATAGGTAAGATTTCTTTTTGAATTTAATGTTTGCTTAAAATTAATTAGAAACCCTATTTTGTATTTTCCATAAACCTGGCAGCAGCGAAAAATCGCCACATATTGTAGAATTCCGCCAAATTTCTTTGGCGATTTTTTGCTACCGTCCGGTTAATGGAGAAGTATTCACTATTTCAATAAAATTTCTTTTCTAACATGTTTAAAACAAAACTAAAATTGGTAATTTAAAAAAAATACTAAATCATTTAAAGTAATCGAAGCAAGGCAAATATAGTAATGATACAAATATAAAATCAGCGTACATTTATGTTAATATTTTCTGTTTAGTGAGGAATGTACACTTCAGAGTTCTCTTGAAATTTTATATATTAATTTTAAAGTAATATAGGTTTTAGTGTTTTTCAATGATCTCCCCCCCCAAAAAAAAATATTATAACTCAAAACTGATTCAAATTTATTAAAATCTTGCATGTAAATCTATATTTTTTAATTACACTGATTTCATTTCAAATTGTTCCTGAATTTTATAAACTTTTAAAAACTTCTGAGCATTATTTTTAACAATACATTTCATTATTCCATAAAATTCTCATATTATTTTCTTCAGTTATTATAAACTTAATAAAAAGAATCAGCTTGGTATCTTGGCAATTTGCATAGATAATTAGAATGTTTACCAGAAGAATAGTTGAACCAGACTTGTTAACGTTTTTAGTAGCACTCGGATGTCATGTGACTTGACTCCATTTGGATCTAGGTATCCATCCAGGTATAAGAAATTAAAATAATTGTCACCATTTGATACTCAATTTTTTTCTGGAAAATCATGAACTTTAAGTTGTTTTCAAGAGATTTAATGAAAAATAATTTAGACAATATTCCCAACGAATTAGCTATTCTCTAAAGTACATGTAGTACCTGAAATTGAAAATGTTGTAAAGAAGTCGTTAAACTTTTCTCCCTTTGAAGAGACACTTGTTCGAACATTGTTACTTCTGTCCAGCTGTGAGATGATTCTTTCCTTTGTTGCAAATTGTTCTCTTCCGCTTTGATGTAACTATGGAGTCTATGGATTTGTATGGAGTCAGATAATGGAGCACACATGTGTTTTCGGCTCTTTGAAGAAGGAACCTGTGTCAAAACATCAGATGTGGCTATTTCTTCTGTGGAACACCCAGACTGGGGTAAAGTTCCGATAATGAACAGCACTTGTGTTTGCGGCCCTTTGAAGAAAGAAGTGCTAAAAACTCCAGATGCTAATATTTGTGTATTGTGAAGGTTCAGTTTAGGACTTGGAAGGTTCGACAATTTTCCCACTGGTAACTACCGACCATTGAGAATATTTCTGAAGAATTATTGAATGATCGACATCTCCAGCGCACTAATGCGAACCTAAGAGGCGGAGTTTGACCGAGGTTAAAATGGAAGGTTTTGAATGGAAGAGGAAGATACCAGCTGATCTGGCTAGAGACTGGACGAGAGCTGATCCGAGCTGAGCTGAAGAGCTTAACAGTTGAAGATATACCACGTGATCTCGAGTTTGATTAAAGATCCGCCAGTTATATTCGTAGATCTCTTGGGCTACACGCAGTAGCCGAATACTCTAAACAGTCTTGCAGTTCTTGTATTAATTGTGGAACCTTTAATCCAGATATAAATATTTCCCAGCATATTAACCTAAAGGACGTGTTTTTTTGTTGTTATTGTATAAAGCTGTAAGTAAAACATTTGTATTTAAACGCTACCTGTTTATTCGATCGACCAGGATCAAGTCATTACAATGTTGAACCAGATGGATTGAATTAAAAGGAACCAGAATGAGGCGGTTTTCTGACATGCGACTGTTCCACCCTTGTAATTATTTCTAGTTCTTGAGCCTTCAGCTGACCAAGTACAATCAAATATAAATACAGGAAGTTATTCTGTAAAAAAAGCGGAAGCTGAAATTTCATCGAATGTTTAAGAAATTTTGATTTTCAAGATTACGTGGGTGAACCTTTTCTCTAGAGAAGCCTTTGAATGACGTTTTTCAATCACATTGAAGCTCCTTGGCGTGTTGAGGCATTTATTTATCGATTGCTATAATCTGTAGGAAGTGATGCAGTAAAAGCGGATGCTAAATTTCAAGGGTATTTTTGGCATAATATTGAGTTATCTCTCTTTCACAACGGATTCCGTATGAGAGGTCAATTATAAGGAAGTGTCTCATTTAGATGACGGACAGGATTACTTAGTTCAGCGAATAGCATTTGCGCAACTTCGAAAAAATAATCTGACGTGTCCTTTGTTTACTCCATTTAATAAATGCTCTTGTCTGTATTTTACTTCTAACTATGGCATAATGATTATTTATCAGGCACATTCTAATGAAACGATTAGCTTCCCAAGGATCTTTCTTGATAAAATTGTGACATCAAAGAAGGAGAATCTTTCTTTTAATTGAAAAATTTCTATTAAGAATTGTTTATCAGCATGTGTAGTTGATAGGTTTACGACTTTTTTGTATATAATTATATAGAGTTGCACATACATTTCAAATTCTTCTTTATTTAAATTCTAAAAGAATTTTTGTCTTGTCAATGTTTATATATGTTTTGACATTTAGCTGATTTTCTGCCATGATGTAAACAACTGTCGATAAGCCTCTACAATTGCATATACTATTAAAAATAAGTTTAAATTAAAGTATTATTGTAACATTTTCTGGGAGGTTATAGCTGGTTATATCAATTGTATAAATAGTGTAAAAAATTGTAGAGTCAATGCAATAAAGTTGTATAGCTAATAGTAAAAAATAGTTCAGAGAAAAATATTTTTATTGAGATAAGGTATAATGTTATTAAAATTGAATATTGAAATAAGATGAAAATATTTTTTAGTTTTATTTTGAAGTGAATAAGCCTACATTTGTGTTACATAGAAGAGAAGGCTATAAAAATAAACTTACCAAAGCTATTTTTAAATTTCTTTCAAGATCTGCTTAGTTAAAATCTTTTAAAAGGTTTTTTTATTCTGAAAGGCAAGAAAGTTAGCATTAAATAATAAATTTTCGGGCTGAATCAATTTGACTGATTTAAGGATTTTTTCAAATATATATTAATTTAAATCGTTAAAAACTTATATTTATTTTAAATAATATCGTGGATTATTTACATGAAATGATCTCTTAATTTCATTTGTTCTAATTAATTTCCAATTTTTTATCTTAATTTAGCTCATAATAATTTCCTTCTAAAATGGTGTGTTATTTTCTGATCCAATTCTCGTTTTTTATTTAATAAATTACAACGTGCTCTATAAAACTGCTCACATTAGCTATTTCTCCCTCTCCAAGGGATAAAATTAATTAATGATAACAAAATAATTTTAAAGATACTTAAATTTCCCTTTCCTAAGTCGACACGTGTTAAAGAAGTCCTCATAAAAATCTCATAGTAAAATCACTGAAGGAAAAAAATATGATCTTTTCTGCTCTTGCGTAGACTGAATTATTGCTTATCATTTATTCTATTTTTGTTGTTGTTGTTTATAATGGCACTTGCCATGGACAAGATCGCCGATGTGTCAACAAATTTAAATCAAAATGAGCGTCTCTTGTTTGAATAGCGCCAACTAGAGCCAAGTGTATGACCTAGCTATCTCATTCATCAAATTCGCTAGCACAGCCCCTTTTCATAGGGGATCACATTCACAAGACTCACAGATAGAACACAGAAAAAGAACAACCATGCCCTAACCGGGACTCGAACCCGGGATGCCTAGATCACGGGGAAGACTGACTACCCCATGCCGGGACTCAGGCATTTATTCTTTCTATGTAAATTATAACTCCAGCGGTAAAATAAATCGAAGTTAAAAATTTCAAACATTTATTTTATTTGACCACGCAACTGATAAAATATGTTTATCTATATTTATAAAGTGATCCCTTCACTCTTTCTTTAATTTCTTATTTTTTGAATAAATTACAGCTATATTTGGTATTATGAATCACGTTTACGTGTTAAATGATTTTATTGTTACTTATTTTGCACACATAAATTTTTTCTTGCGCGATGGGATTTATTATAGAGAAAATTCTCAATACAACTGATGCGTAAACTTTTAATGATTAGTCTAATCAATTTGTTTAACTAGTTGCACACAAAATCGGTCACCTCAGTGTTGTAATTTAACTATGCAAGAATCTTATTGCAAGATGTAAGATCATTTGTTCGGAAAGCAATTAAAAAATGACTACTGAAAATATATTTAAATATATAAGGTTTATGCCAAAAATGTTTTCAAAAATATTTTTTGTAATAAATTATTTCAATTACTTTTAAATTGTTTTTGTTTATGCAAATAAATCTAAATTGAATTTGCTAATAAACGGACATTTGGTAAATATTCAACTGCTGTTTAATTTAGTGTTGACAAATAATCATTAAATGTAAATGTTTTTGTTTTTCTTTTTTTTATTCATTGAAGAGGAAAAACGAGCCATTGGATGGAATGGATTCACTTTCTCATGTTTGCACGTGAACTAATGTGAATAAAGATTTGATCTAAATTTAAATTAAATATTTTAATTGATGATGACGACGTGTCCACTTTACAATGCAGTAGCTTCTGAGGGTATGAACCCCTGGAGAATCCGAGGGCAGAAGTCTGACTTCTTGCTCATATGAGGATGACACACACACAATAGCTTGCACAGCCCCTTTTTACAATGGAACACAATCACACATCTCACAGATAACACACAGGAACAACCATGCACGAACCGGGACTCGAACCCTGTGACGCCCAGATCACGAGGAAGACGAGCTAACTCTGGGCCAGGACGCCTCAAACATTTTAATTAAAAAGGTAAATTTAAAATTATATAGAAATTTACGCCCTCCAAGAGAGTTATTTAATCATCGAAATCCTGGAAATATTCTTGGAAAAGATGGTTATTATATTAAGAAAGCATGGGGGCACACATCATTACTTTGCATCTGCTCACCTGGGTTGTGGTCGGCAGATCTCTTTGGTGGATTCTACCAAAAATTTGGTGTTATAAACAAAATTTTGGTGTACAAGTTATTTACCAAGTATCACTTACTTGGCTCCTTTTTTTAAAACTAATTTGTGCCAATTTATAAGAAAAGAAACTCATTGATAGATTGTCAGCCCGCAACCAGTTTCAGGTGAAAATTGACCATGAATCCATTATTCTGTTAATGAAACACCCTGAGTTGAATTTTTTCCATATCGTATGTCTTTTTAGTAATTTTATTCTAGTGCAAGCAACCGGATATACATTCGTGATTCTAAAACCACTTTTTACCTTTCATAGATACTTAAAAAGGGGTCTAAACGCTTCATTGGTATGTAGAAAACTTCATTCGATTGTTTTAGAGCTTTCTTCTTTGTTGTTCTCGTGTTCCGCTACAACGGAAAGAAGGGTGCAGTAGCTTCTGAGGGTACTTTGGACCCCTGAGAACACGAGGGCAGGAGTCTGACTTCTCACTCAGATTCGTCATAAACCCTTTTTACGTGACGGACTTCATTCATGCACTTCATTCATTCATTCATTCATCCATCCATCCACATATCGTAGTTTAGATCTGGAAAAAAGAGCGATCATCTCTGATCATGTACTCCCAGTACTCTCGATATGGAGGACTTTATGACTACGACAGATTTAATAGGCGACAGCCACCACACACACGGAGAGTCTTCGGCCGGTGGGTTCGAACTCGCTCCTATCCAATGTTCTACCAACCAGTGTATACCAGTCCAGTACTTTCTTCTTCCATTTTATATTTTAGAGATAAAAACAGTTTCTATAATATGCCAATTTTGCAAAATTAATCCAATTAGGATATAAACTTATCATAACTATCTAATACCTATATTATTCCTAAAATACCGTGAGATGCCACAATGTGTTCTCGACTCATTTTTCCAAGTTTTACTTTTGCATTAATAAATGATGAGAACTAGAATAGTGGAGGTTTTTTTTTGTTGTTGTTGAAGGAAGCACTTATAGTGTCTGATGCACAAGATATTTCTATCTCGTTTAGTTTATATAAATTTATTCAATCTTTGAATTATATTTATCCAAATAAATCTTCCCCCGGAGGACCACCTCATAATTGGGGATGAGATGCTTCCGGTTTGGTGGTTGTATCTCGCCAGCCCGGTGGGTGCACTAATAGTTGGAGGGGAGTTAGATTCCTCTCATCGATGACGGGACGTACTTCCTTCGGGGTGGGTTGTACCATGGCCGGTGATGGCAATTAGGACTTAACCACAGTTCCTGCTAATTGCTGTTGCGGTGTTCCGGTCATTCAGTTCTATGGTTAATCCGTGTGCCTTCGTGGTGGATCTGAGAGTCTGTTCTATGACTTACCCAAATAAATCGAGGGGCATCTTGAATTTGAGAATGAGAAAATTCCGGCATGGTGGTTGGTTCTCGCTACCCAAGTGGGTACGGGAATGGTGGAACTCGACTTCCTCTTGTCAAGGACTGGACGTGCTTCCTACTGGAAGTGTTGTATCATGGCCGGTGACGGACCTTAGATACTTAAACCTTGGTTTTCGGCAGTGCTGTCGTGGCGGTTCGGTCATTCAAATTTAATCCTTATACTTTATGAATAGGCGGAACTACGTAAATAAATCACCCATTTTTATACAATCTTGCTTATGTATTAAAAATTGTTTATTCGTTACTTTTCAGATCAAATTTTTTGAGATTTTACGATAATCTGGCATGTAATTACAGAAGCGGAAAGTTTCTTGAAGACCGAGCAAAATGCATGAATATTACAAGGAAAAGTTCAAATATAATCAACAATCTTTACATAATATTATGACAACTTATGAAACATCTTTTTTTTCGACAAATGAATCAGGCTTTCTACTCACATGAAAGGATTATTACTTTCTTGAACTTTTGTATATCGCTATTTGAATGCAATAAAAGTAAATTTCAACACGTGTCGCAGATGACAGTTATGAGCAGCCGACCGTGACATTGAAATAGGTGAAAGTGACATGAACTGGATCTTTGTTTCTTTTTGTTTTTTTCAACCCCTTTCTCTCGTCTATCAACACTTGAGGAAGTAAAGTTAGACCGAAGTGATATACGTACGATAAAAAGGCTTTCGTTCTTAAAATTTTTACTTTTTGACGCAAAAAGAGTTTGAAAACAGTGATCATTTTTTGATTTTGTGTCATTTTAAAGCTTGGAACATGTTATTGATGGTTTATTTTATTGATAAATATTTAGATTCTTCACTTATAAATGTAAAATTTCGTTTTATGAATAAAGTTCAGTTATTCAGTCAAATAATAGTTTTTTGTCGCCCTGATAATTATAGTTCGAATGCATTTTATCTTGGATGCTATTTTGAGATAAGCTGAAATTGGGTTTCAGAACGTGGTAATAATTTAGTTTATCAGCTCATATTTTTTTATAATTTTCATCAGTGTATGTTTTAAACGAATTAATTAATTGTTTGGAATATTTTATAACTTTTTTATTTATTGGGTATCCTACAAAATTTAGTTGCCGTGAAAGATTGTAGTATTTGAAGGACTTTGGGAAAATATTTGAAATAGATTGATGGTTGTCTCACTTTCTTCTGTGGAATAAATTTAAGACTGTGTAATATATAAAGTATTACAGAAAACTGTAAAATATTAAAAACTATTACAGAATGTAATGAAAGACCTGAAAGATATTAAGAAAGTATTTACTTTAAGAGTAATTTTATTTTTAAAGACTATAATTGCGTTAAAAAACGATTTTTTTTCCTTCAAAAATACGAAATGTTTTTAAAATTTAGTATTTTTAACAGTTAAACAATTTTATTTATAAAAACGTCGGGGGGCTTGTTCCTAAGTCCATTTTTTGGGAAGGTAAAAGGATTTTTATATATGCATTTTTAAACTTAGTCTAAAGCTCATAAATTAAAATCCAATTCGTGTCTTCTGTTTATTAATTTTTCAATAAATTTTTAAGTCTATAAAGTAGAAAATAAGCATTTTTTTCCATTTAGATATATTCTATAGTTGCTTTAAGGCTTCATAATACGAAGAAATGTGAAATTTTTATGTTATTAATTAGTCGAACCCCAATATTTAAAAAGGGGCTTATAAATCACTTATTTTTTTGTAGTTCAGAAACTGTATATTTTATTTCTTAAGCTATCTGCAAAATTTTAAGTGAATCGCTTGTTAGACCTCTAAACTATAAGAGTTTTAATTAATAATTTTTTAGCCAAATACGGCTCTTTTTCAAAATTCTTTTTAAAAAATTGTTATTTATCTGGAAAATTTTGTTTTTATAGATGTTTTTTCCCTTCTTTTAAGCGAAGTGAAAAATTTAACGAGCGTTTCACAAAAACAGCATTCTTGACAAAGGCATGCTTTAACAGACTAAAATATAAATTGACGAAAACCTTTTTAAAGAAACTTTTAAACTAGAAATATGTATGGGTTTTTTTTTTGTTTTTATAAAAAGGAAGTGACAAACTTTAAATTTCTTATTCTAAAATGCCTGCTTAAAAAAATTAACATTAGCATCGCGAAAGTTTTTCAAGTTGTTTCAATCTTTCTTCCTTGTTATATTTACCTCTTTCTAACTTATATTCTAACAGAAATTGCGTCATCAATAATTCATTCAGAAATAAAACGAGTAAGATTTGATCACATGTTTAAAAAAAATAGAATTGGAATTGATAAAAAAATAAATAGAAACGATCACATAATTCCAAACGATTTTCGATACAGCGTCATTGTATGAACCAAGACCCATTACGCGAAAATTGATAATATTTTTATTCTATATAAAGTTACATCTATCAATTTATTGAACTGTGTATCAAATTCTCGTTTTAGTAGAAACTAAAGCTGATCAAGATTTTTTGATTACTGTATTTCTTGATTTTGAAATATAATAATTATATTTCGTCTGAACAGGTGCTTGCTCTGATTTTCAAAAACAAAATTCTAATATTAAATTTATAGAATAAATTCATTGAATAAATTTAAAAGGAAATGTAAATAGGAATATTTATTCTAAATCTTCAGTGACTGTCAGGTACGAAGAAATTGATTTATGTTACAGGACAATCAAAACAATCCAGTATGGATTTCTTACATTGAAATGAAAAATGAATAGCTCTGGCAGTCAAAATAATTGTAATTTTACTTTTCAGCTATCTCAAGTAAAATTAGTGGTTTTATTTTCTTAGAGTTAAAGAGAATTACTAATTTCTTTAATGTCTGTAGATATATTGAAAAACATTCGTGGAAATTTAGATTTCCTTCAGGTTTTAAAGACATGTTATCTGATTAAAAGAAATTCCTAGATTCTCAAATGTGACATTCTTTACACTGCTTTTTACAGTCAGCAATCATAATGGATTTCTACCAGTAACAATGAAAGCATGATTTACAGCAATTGATAAAATCTAAAATTATTACTTTCTATGTCCTTTACCTTGAATTAATATCCATTACTAGAAACTGATAGACACTGTAAAGAAATATTTCAAGAAGACAGGATGAATATTGTTTTTGGCAAAAAAAAATTTCTTCAGTTTGATCTTTGTCTTTTTCTTAAAGATGTGTGTTGTTGCATTTCTTTGAATCGATTTTTCCGCTTTCATCAGCGGCGCGTTAAAAAAAGATTTTTTTTTCGTATTGTTCGAATGCTTGATCAGATTGCATCAAATGATAATACGTAAGACCGTGTAAAAATAATTCCAGAAAATGAGGAAGAATTTGTTGAAACAAGATTCTCTTGTTACAGCTTGAGTTTTTTCTTGAAAAGAATTTAAGCAAATTCCTTCTCTCTAACTTATTAATTTTAATATTGACTTCATAGAAATGAAACATCGTGAATCGTAAATATGAATATATGAGTGAATTTTCTATTGTTTCGTTGTACGAAGAATAAGGAAATGAATGCATTTGTCTGTCTTTTTGTGAAAAAAAAACGGGTTTCAAAGTTCATGATAAATTTTTATAAAAATTATAGTATTTTTGTAAAGGTTAAAAATTTTGTTAAACTTGGGATCACCATAGAGTGGATATTTTTTCCCCTACTTCAATGAAATCTAAAAATTGGACAAAACTGAAATTTTAAACGTCTTATGCAAATATCGTAAATATGCCGAAATATATATTTAATTTAGATCTCATACAGCTGCATCAAGAAGCGTTCACCTCTCATTAAGTTTTAAGATTCTAATTATTTTTATTTAAATTTTTCTCTGGGCATATTTTAATTAATTATTGTATGAAACTCCGGTACTGTGTCTATTGTTTCTAAAAAATTGTCTTTCGGTTTTTTTTTCTCGTAAAGAATTTTACAGATTTTATTTAATAATATTAACTGTTGTTTCTGAGATTCATGATCAGAAATTTGCTGCAAGTCTCGATTTTATAGCAGATTATACTTGAAATTTAATTGAGATTTGTCCGGTGAGAGAGTTTAGTAAGCAGGATCCAGGTTCCAATACCACCCTACTCCGCTATTCTGGTTCTAATTTCAGAAGTTTTCCCCCAACAGCCTTTATATATTTTCGAAACCATATTCTTCGAAATATAATGAATTAATAAAAGAAAGGATAAGAGCGAAGTATAACCATTCTGATCTTGGATAAGCATTTCGTAAAAAAATTTCTACACATCAATGAAAACTTTTATATTTATACAGGCTTATCTATATAAAACAAAACCCGTTCTATGAATTCATAAAAGCAATGAAAAGCCTCAGTAATGACAATTATATTTTTTCATAAGCTTTTCCTAAACGCATTTTCTACCTGTCAATGAAAACTTTCATATTTATACAGGGTAATCTAAATAAAAAGAAACTCATGCTACGAGATGACGCACAGCAACAAGAGCGGCAACAGACCCAGCGACCCAAAACTCAGTTCACTGGGTATATTTTTTAAGTGTACTAGAAATCTTTTCCTGCGTCCTGGCACAGGAGTAGTGCATCTTCCTCATGATCTGGGCCTCCCGGTTAGGGCATGGTTGTTCTTCTTTGTATTATCTGTGATGTATGCGAATGTGCCCATTTGTAAAAAGGGGCTGTGCAAGCGAATGTGATGAGTGTGTAGCTAAATTATACTCTTGGCACTAGTTGGCGCTACTTCAAAAACAAGAGACGCTCATTCGGCTTGAAATCGTTGACGGCTGTCAGTGCGCTTGTCCATGGCAAGTGCCATTAGTAACAACAACATAATCTGTTGGTCCTTAAAGTGAATTTTTCTATAATTATTTTCTAATTGAACTCTGCTATTCTTAAGACTGGTTCTTTATACTTCTGAACTATGCGATAACACATTTAATATGAATGTTGACATCAAAAATTCAGATTTCTATTAAATTTTCGTCCTATGAAGTCAGCAAAAGCTCTGAATTCATTCAAACTATTCTATTAACTACAAGATCTGATATATTAGAAAAGTTAAAAATTCCAATGGTAGATGTCGGTGTCAGTCATTTGTATGGAAATCAAATGAAAATAAAGAAGAATAAAAGTGAAAGTTTTGTAAAACCATTCTAAAATCATTAGTGGTGCACTCAAGCGTGTCCATGAAACACTTTTGAGAACTTTCTGTTTTACTTAGACACGGGTCAATCTCCGCTTCAAAACAGAATAGACGACCTAGGATTGTGTTTACGAATTTGATGGATTTTTTTTTCTTTTCTAATCGCTTTTTCATTGAGGGTAAAAATGCAGAAATTTCAGAATGAAGTAAAATTGTACTCGTAGACAAAACAATATCCTTAATTGTGTATGTTTTTTTCAAGCTTTGTAAAAAAATGTTCTTGGAATTCAGATTTGATTCCACTGACCATTTTTGGGCGCCAAAATAATGTTTTGCATGTTCAAAGTTTTTTTTCCTAAATTATCACTCTAACTTTCAAAAATATATGAATAAAATAATTCGTTAAGGATTAATTATATTCATATTAAAATAGACCCAATTATTCCTTTGCACTCCAAAAAAAATGAGATTAATTATTATGTAAATGTATGTTATGTAAATATGAGGATTCTTTTTATTGCTTATGAATCTCAGAAATGGGTGTAGATTTGTTTTAATTTCTAAAAATTGATGTAATATATTTTTTATTTTATACGTTTTTTTAGTAATCAATATCTAACAAGAATACAGAAACCATGTATCCTTTACTATGACAGTCAGACTGAATAAAGGAATGAAAACATTTAATAAAATTAGTTAAGATGAAAATAAGCCTAAATAAATAAATAATGAAATAATGAAATCTACGATCGCAAATTTCAAGTTATCATGTGAGAACATTATTAATTTTAAATTATTATTTTTCTTAATTAATTTAAAACATTAAGCCATAAACACTAGTTTGAAAAAGCAATACTGGTGAAAGCAGCTTTACCTTTTAAAAACGTATCTGCTTTCAAAGATGGATATGTAATAATAATGCAGTAATGATAAAAGCAAGTAAAAAAAACGGAAATAGAATTAATAAAATATGTTTATCAAAGAATAAATCGTTTGCTTTTAACTTTTAATAATATTTTAATTAAAATAAAAATATTAGCTGTTATAAAATGGATGAAAAGGAATCGTCTGCTAAATTTCTGATAACAGATTTAGATTATGATATTTACTGAACGATTCATTGCCTTTGCTTTTTTGGAAACGCCACAAAACTTCCTAACCAAAACAACACTGTTTTCAATTGATAATATATTCATAGTAAAACTATTGTTTAAAAAATTCCAGCTAATTGTTTTAAGAAAATATTAAAATTTTTATTTAGTTACAAGAATTAAAGAATCAAAAAACGGAAGAGACATTTGAATTTTGACAAGCTGTTGTGCTTGTACTGTGGTTCTTAATTTTGGGGTCAAATTTATTTATTTTCATTATGCTTGAATATTGTTTTTATCTTCCATGGTATACCTTTTTTGCTGGCTTTTGCTTCGCAGTTAGGCTTATTTCATTATACGTTGTTGCCATAGTTCTGGGTGAAAATATGCCAAAAATATCGAAGGGTTGTAGGTTTTTTCCCCTCTCTCTTCCGCCATTTATTTAAAGCTCGTTTGTTTTGAGCGATATCATTCTATAAATAAATATTCTTCTTTGTAATTTATCCATAAAAGATATAATAAATGTTAATGTTCAATAGAGATTTAGGGCTCTCAATTTTTTCCTATAATATTTCTACTTTCATCATTTTTTAAAAAATTTTGTTGCTTAATGCTATTAAAAAGATAATGCGTGATTGCGATAATTAATTGAACAATGCTTCAATTCTATTAACAGAAACAAAGTTAACAAATACCAGAAATAAAAGAGTTTTCATTCATAAGAGAATTTTGAATAAATAATTTTTCTTCCTTTTTAAATGATATTTTTAGAAATTATTTAAACCAAAAGAAATTTTTGGCTACTGAAAAATTACACTTCACCAAGCATAAAGACGTTTTATGATATGCTGCTTAACATGCGTTTAGGGAGGGTTCCAACGGCAATCCGAATTGCGTCAAAAATCGCAGCGAGCTTGTTAAGAATGGACTATCATCAATCGCATTGTAAAGGCAATGTAAAATAGTACATTGAGGCTATTTTTGTGATGGATAAAGACCACATGAAAGGAAACATTCAAAACATTTCTGGAATTTTTAAAATATTTTAAAACATAATTTAACTAATAATTTATTACAACTAAATATTTTCTCAATGGTTATATTAGCTATTTTTATAGTAAAATATTCATTTTGCAATGTATTAAAAAATTTTATCATCTAAATAAGGAAAATACAAAAAAAATGTTTAAAACAAAAAATAATTCAAAATCTCATGTGCATTAAAAATTAATATTCCAAATAAGGAAACATTAATTTAGGCAATTTTAAATGATTTAGCTGCCTGTGATTTAAATATTACATGTACAAGCTATTCAGAACGTAAAAAAAAAGATTAAAATGAAATCTGCTATGCATATTTCAATCTATCATGTTAGAACTTAATTTCTTGAGTGGCCAAGCAAGTTAAGTGCTCGTGCAAGTTAAATTATAATTTTATTCATTTTTATTGTTTTATTGAATTATAGAATAATTATTGAAAATTGTCCATAACTTATTTTTTAATCAGCTTTTTGTATGTACAATAGCAACACGTTATTAAAAGCTGATTTTTTTTAGATGCTCGTACAGATAATAAAATTTTTATTTTTCCCCTACGGATTTTTGTTGACGCCTAAAACTTCATCCCAAAAACAACAGTATGTTCTGACATGATAATAAAAATATTATTTATCGTAAATATGTATTAAAATTGATGATACGGTATGATCATTTTTATTTTGTAATGTGATGTTATATCGGGTGAGTAGTCTGTAACAATCTATTTAAATTACTTTTACTTGCTTATTACTTTTAATTTATTTAATTATGATTTTAGAAAATATTTTATATATTTTATTAAAATCTCACAAAAAAAACCCTGCATAAAATCAAATTTGAAAGTATTATGAAAATTTTTCATTTTTGTGGTGTGTGTTTTTATATAAATGGGTTTTTATTTTTCGAAGATGTAAAATTCTCAATTCTCTTCAAATGTTGAATAATATTTCGAAACTGTATTTAAATGGAAATGTTAATATTTTAAAAATAATAAATCAAGAAAATTCTCTGTGAAATTTCTATTGTACCCTCTATGTCGGATAGTTACAATCTATTCCAGAACACTTCAAAAAATTTGATACATATTTTCCGCATCTTTTTAAAAACCTGTGTCCGATTTTCTTGTCATTGTATCATCAGATTTGACTATGTAATGAGTCAAATACATGCATTTTGTTAAGGAATTGCATGGAAGAGTAATAACTATTTTACTCGCAATTTTTGCTTCCGAAACAATTTAAAGGGGGAAAACAAATTTCGTTTTACTCGGAAATCTCATCGAAGAATAATAACTATTTTATGCGCAATTTTTGCTTCTGAAATAATTTAAAGTGGGATAATAATATTGTTTTTTGATACTTTGCACTATTTTGGGATTGACATCGAATGCTGTTACATATGGGTCTTCTAATTTTAAACTACAGTACACTCCCAGTATCCGGCCTAATGTGGAAGAAGGGTAGGTCGAATAACAAAAAAAAAAAAAAAAACACACCTTTGATAGGCCGGAATTCTTTGAATTAATTACTTTGCCCACCGATACCAGACAAAAAAATTTTTTATTATAAAACTTAATGCTATAACATGTATTTTCTCACTGCTTATTGAGCACTAAGCCTACATTTACCTCAATGTAAAAGCTGACGCAGCTTGGTGAATCATAAAAGCAATTGCCGGTTAAAGTGTCGAGTTAAAAGCCTATATACTGATAGTTAATAAATAGTTGTATTATATAATAATACACCACTGGAAGTTTCAAGAATTTCTTAGAAAAAAATGTAAATTAAAGTTTATAAACTGTTCACATTTTTAACCTAAATTTTGTAATGCCCAACTTAAATACTGGAAAAAAAAACATTAGTTAAATCATAGACATGTATTAAAAGGTAACCCTAAATTAAGTCATAATTTACAATTCTTAAGTTTCAAAAAAATTCTGAATGGATTTTTTAATTGACGCCTTGTCTTCTTCATTTAATTACAATGAAAGAAAATCAGGCCAGATTGTACAGAAGCCGAATAATCACGAATCCAGATACTGGAGTGTACTGCAATTTAAAATCACAATGCTGACATTTTCTTTAACTCGTTGATACAAGTAATATAAAAAACAATTTTTTAAATCAATTTCTACTTAGCAACAACAATTAGTTAACAAAAAAAATTCTATTTTAGTTACTATTTAGTAAATAATTACAATTAATATAAATATGTATAGAAATATGACAGAATCACAATATTAAGCGGCAAAATAGAAAGCGAATTTCCATTCTCCATTTTATACTTGATGTTCGAACTCTGAGCCCAAGGGATGGGAATCCAACGCCGTACCAACCAGACTATCCCAGCCTAACAATTACAATCACTATAAATAATTGATCGAAAAATTATACTAGTATTGAATTTTTAAAGCCAATTGTGGCATTTGAAAATGTGTGATTTTTCTACATAGGTTGGGATACGCAATACAGAATAGAAATTTCTATTTTTTAAAAAATTCTGCATTATTTTAATTGAAAGTACTTCAAAATGAATAGGAAAAATCGATTAATTAAAAATGTTTGATTTTAAATGCATCAAGCCTTATGAAAATAAACAGAATCGTTTAAAATAATCGGCCGAAAACATGCTAAGCCTAACCTCATTCTCGTTGGGAAAAAACAAACTGAATTCGTTATTATTTGGCTGCGGGTAAATGAAGATTTTTGGCGAGAAAGTTAGTTTTTAATAAATTAATAAGAAATTAAATATTTTATTAAAAAACTGTATTAACATCAAATGTCATCCACTACAAGTTTTAAAAAATGTACTTGAACTTGATTCGATTAATAAACAGTATTTTATTAACGATTGAAAATTTGAACAAGATATATATATGAAGGGATAGTGTGAGCTAAAAGCAGGAATTGAACAAGAACTAAAAACTTCCTTCAGAACTAGATTCAGATATGAAAAATATCAATCTGTAGATGTGATTTTTTTCCTCCTGTATACTGAAGCGAAACCACCACGCGAAGTCAATTTCTAAACGATCATATAACCTTTTTAGGATATATATTTTTCTTTTGGCGATGACATGCATGATTGTGTTCGTCCTTTTATTAGTTGATATCCGAAAATATGCCAAATATTATTAAAATGGGGCCATATCTCTCTCATATTTTGCAATTTCTTACAAAAACATAGTTTATCAAATCAAATAAGCGTATCTAAATTTATTCATGGATTTTTAGTCACCCAAAAAAAGAACTGTATACAAGTTTTAGAAAAACCCGAATTAATTAGTCCATTTAAAAAAAGTTTGATTAAAAAAAATATTTGGTGTTTTAAAAGATCAATTAAATAAATTTCTTAATTGAACATTTTAGGAAACAAAGTCAGTTTGCTTTTGACACATACTTTAAAAATAACTGCGTAATTTAAAGAGCCGAAACTCCGTAACTTTGTTTCTTTATCGTGATCATTGGTCCTTTTTGTAATTAACCTGCATTTTGGCATTTCGAACGATTTCATAAGAACAAAAAAAAAATGTTATAAGTAATTATAGAAGATAAATATTTGATTACTTTAGAACAAAACGGTTGTTTTTGCAACAAGTATTCCAAAACTTTCGCAAAACTTGTTCGCGGTTCTGTAGAACACAATTTTGTGTGAAATTAATTTCTAAACCTTTCACCAAAGTTTCTTAATGTTTCAATCCATAACAGTATTTGAGAAATACACCACATCTGTATCCAGCGAAGCATTTATGCTCGAAATAATGGACCCTAAAGCTAACTTATCTTAATAGTCACGCTAAGGTAATAATTGCTCAGCCGTGAAACGCGCCTTCTTGTGCGGTTAATTCACACATTTGATTACAAGATATTTGGAAACGCAATTTAAGAATACGGATGATATATTTTATTTACTTTTTCTCCAAAGAAATGTGAAATTTTTAAGTTAGCGAAACCATGTTAACAAAAACGTTGTTAATAAAAATAATCTTTGTTCAAAATTTATCCGAAAGAGAACGCAAAATTAATCCTTTAGAGAGTTCTAATGCTGCTACTATTAAAATAGATCAATTTAAACAATTTAGTAAAAACATTAAGTTTTAATAAAAGAAAAAAGAATAATAAAAAAAATGATTAATCCGGTCTGACTTTCTCTAGAGTCACCTTCGTGCAAGGGATTTTTTTTTCTTTAAGGGGTCTGACTTTCTTCTAAAAATGCATCATTTTTGTTCATTTTTTTTCAAAATTATGTCAGAACATGATATTGTTTTAGGAATGGAGTTTTCTGAGCTTCAACGAAAATCCGTACTCGAAAAATAAGCATTTTAATCCGTCTGCAAAAATTGAAATTTTACTATACACACGAGCATCTAAAAAAATCGGCTTTTAATGACTTGTTACCATTTCATTTACAAAGGTTCTGATTTTTTTTAAAAAAAATTAATGACTACAGCTAATAAAACCTAGAAAAATGTCATTTGCTTATATGAAATGAAATAAATAAGAAATGAGATATTTTTTTGAACAATGAATGCGAGACAAAGTTTTTTGGATCGTTTGCAATACTAAAGTAACTCATTAAATGAAACAATTAAAATGAATACAAATATAATTTAATTTGCAACAGCACATGGTCTTGGCCGTTCAAGAAATTATGTTCTAACATGATACGTTGAAATATACATAGCAGATTTCATTTTAATCTTTTTTTTAAATTTATTTTTTATTTACTTGATATTTCTACAAATTTGGTTCTGTTCAAAATAATAAATGGTATGAAAAAAATGATAAATGATATGATAAAAATGGCATGAATGAAAACAGCTTTTTCCTGTCATTTTACGATTGTGTAATAATGGGATTCAATATACTTTACTTGGGAACTTAGACAAAAATATTTCAGTAAGTTTACAGTTTCATGAGCGGATTTCATAATTTTCTGGCGTTTCTTTTCATGTCAGTGTTACACTTCCTGTAAAAATGTTTTTCGATTTTAAATCAACATAAATTTTCTCTAGTATTTGATTGATGCATCTAATTATTTCTATTCTTTCTTGAGTTGCGATTTAAATAAAAATTCATACACTCGAAGAACTCAAGAGTTTCTTACTTGTTAAGAAATTTATTTATCGCAAATTTCTTTTATAGATTTTATATTTAATCGCTTTTATAATGTATTTAATATTGTTTAATATATTTAATACTATTTTTTATTTGTATTTAACTTTATTAATTTGTTTAACCTCGTTGTTAAATCATGCAACCCATTGGTGATATTTTTTAAAGTAAATTCCTATGGGAAGACTACTCATTGTAATGGTTCTCATGACCAGATTTATTTTAAGAAGAAAATTTCTTCAAGTTTTTATCTATCATGGTCACTAGAACTCAAAATCATCTTTCGTTCAAAAGTTATATGATTTTTAATACATATAATGCTTCGTTCGTGCTATTTTTCGAATGGTTAACTAGAGTAATTTTGTTTAGAATGTAATGTTGTTGGAAAGGTAAAAAATTCGGACGAGTTCGTAAATGGTCCATCTAGCTGAAAGGGAGTTAGTTCTTGTGTACAGTCGACCACCCAACCGCCACTGGACAAGGCAGGGATAGAAGTGGGGGAGGGTGGCTTTCTCAATATTGAAGCTAGAAAAATAAATCCAAATTTAGTGCCTCAATTAAAAAGACAACTTTTGTATTTAAAATTTTTCGATAACTATAAAATCTTAGAAATTATGGGCTAAATTTGAGTTTCTAAAATCAACAGTTTATATTGCTTGATAGAAACTCGAATAAATAGTAACCTCCTTTACCTTCCCGTTTGCTGAGAGGAATTTTTTTCTTTCCTTATGATAATGTTAAAAAAATCTGTGATACTTAAACATATCCAAATGATTGTTTTATTTTAAATTGCTGACTGATTCATAGATTTTGTTCATAAATTCTGTAATTTGTTGTACAAAGTAGAAGGACTCGCTATTGTACGCAGGCTTGCCATTATTTCCTAGAAGGAAAAAAAAGCTTTATTTTATACCATTTTTTAAAAAAATTCTTTGTTTTGCAATTTATTTTGCATTTCTTAGTCGTGTCAAATCTTATTGTCTCAAAGCCCTCAAATTATGTTTAGCACTTTAACTACCAAGATAGTCATTTTGATGGTTTCCAAATTTCATGCTCAAAAAGCTTGATATAATTTATGCATTTTTCTAGAACTTTATGATGGCTTTTACTGAAATATAAGACTATTTATTTATTCCTATTCATTTTTTACTCTACTATTTTAACTTCCCTACCCAATATGACCTATATTTATATCTAGATCTGTCAAAATGACGGCTTTATCAATATCCAAATTTATAATATTTTATGGATCATCTATATAATGAAGGATATAAATACGTGTTTCTGTGAATCCCGGGTTCGAGTCCCGGTTCGGGCATGGCTGTTCTTCTGTGTACCATCTGTGAGTTGTGTGAATGTGACCCCCTTTAAAAAAGGGGATGTGCAAGCGTTTGGTTGTGTGTTTCATCCTCATATGAGCTAGAAGTCAGACTTCTGCCCTCGGGTACTCAGGGGTCCATACCCTCAGAATCTACTGCACCCCTCTTTCCGTGGTAAAAAGCGGACACGACATCGTCCTCATCCTCATAAATACGTGTTTACATTTTTTATACATCGTTTTTTGGACATTTCTTAGAAAAATTTGAATTACATTTTTGATGTGAAATAATGTTATTCATCTTAAGAGATCGACAACCGTCATAATGGGATATACTTTCTTCCGATTATGATTCAATTTAGATCTGAAAGCTCTAACTGGATGTCTTATAAATGCAAATTAGTTTTTTTAGAAATGGGGGGGGGGGTTAAATGATAATATTATCCCATTATATTAAATAAATAAACCCATTATATTAAATTTTGGTTTTGTTAAATTACATTCTTTTATTTACATAAACTAAGCCAAAAGTTCCAATAAAAGCCATAATGATCAAAACCACGATGATCAATTTGATGGATGTGGTAAAACTAGGTATATATTTAACATCTTAGTTCTAACGTGTAAGACTTAAGAGTAAGACTCAAAAGTAGAGTTCTAGATAATTGCCTCTTTAGTTTCCACACTTCTGAAAAAGCCGAAATTTCCAAATATTGCAATCAAAAACGAATTTTGAAGCGAGGCTTAGACAGCTGGGACACTATAATTTTCAACACTTTTCCACCTGTGTCTCGATGCTCTCAACACCACTGACCTTAACCTGGAAAAAAGAAAGCTTTTAAAAACCAGCATTAGAGAGCAATCTCATAAAGAGGGATCAAACTTTGAGCATGTCCGCAATTCTTGCACGTGTTATTGGAACCACTGACACGCATCGACAGCGATCTATTTTCCCTAAAATGCAAAATTTTTGCGTAATCTGGTGTTGATTTTGTTTTAGTATGTGAGAATCAAGGTTAATTAGTGTTATTGCTGTGTTCGCACTCCGATTTTTGACTATGCCTTGACCTCTTGGATTTCTCTGCGACTGTAATCGCAGATAGCTGGGTAAAACGGAGGGGATTTCCTAGCGCTCACAGAAAAGTGAAAACAAGTGAAGGGCATGTTGTTTCTGATTATGAGTAGCAGGTTAATTGAAGCATTGTCATTGAATCGGATTTGTTAGTGGTTTGGGAAATGGAAAGCTTTGATTGCATTGACCCTTTTGCAAGAACGGTGAAAAGTCGTACCAATCAAACTGTCGTTATATTAGTTTAATTAGAATAGCAGTGAAAATTTTCTGTCGGATCAATTTTTTTCTGTTATTAAATTGCATAGAGAAAATGTTTACAGCAGTGTTCTTTAGCGGATTAGATGACATTACCCCTAGCGAGAATCGATGAAGATTATAAATTTCAACAATTTATGACTGTCTCAGGCCCAAAAGAATTTATTTAATTTACATTCAAATTTACATGAATATTGTAACTAATATTGTTTTTGGTTTATCCATTATTTCTTTGCGTGCATTATTACTTTTAAAAAACCCTTTCCGATTTTACCATGTTTTTAGCGCACGTTTTAGAAACTGCTGTTGAACTTTTAACATTTGATGAACTTGATTTCAATTTTTAACCGTATGCATGGGGCAGTTTAGCCAAATATGGCTCTTATGCTAAAAAAATCCAAAATACCATAACTAAGTATCTTTAGTGCTATATTCGACTTGGATCAATAAAATACATCGAAAAATATTTCTAGAACTTGTTCGAAATTTAATACCATGTAACTTTTCTATTGCCTAAATCTTGGAAACTGTTTAACAATTTAACTGATTTATGCTCTCTCTTTAAATGGCATTTTAATTTGAAAAATTTTTACTCGTTTTGACTTAAATAAGAGTCTTCTGAATATATGCGATATTTATTTATTAGGTTTAATTTTTTATATAAATTATAACATTTTTGAATAGTTTAAAATTATAAAAAGGGTATATCGATGCATGCATGGTGTACAAGTACTATGGTTAGTAAAATTGATCGTAAATATCTTTATCTATCATAAAGGGAACTTATCTGTTGTATTTTTAGCATTTATTTTCAAAAATGTTTTAGGGTGAATTCTATGAATTCTGTTTAGACATCCAGAAGCAAATTAAAATAAAAGGTGCTATCTCGAGGAAACATTATCTAATAGGCTTCTAAGGTTAACGTGAAATTTTCTTCTTAAATAAATATAATATTCTTCAAGTAATTTCAAATATGTTTAATTTATATATTTAATAAATTAATCAAATATGTCCAGTTAAATATTTAATTAATCATATGTAATAGGTAATAAGAATAAGCGAACAGAAACCAATATTCATGCTCAATAACTAGATATTTCAATGTAATTACTGACAAAAAATAAAACACACGAATTTGATTGGATAAGATTTATAAGCCTTTTTTAAAAAAGAATTTATCTATTTTAGATTCAAATTTACATGAATATTGCAACCAACATTGTTTTAGGTTTTTTCCTTTTTTGTTTTTACTTAATCTTTATACTCATTGGAGCATCAGTCATAAAATTTAACATTTGACCCGTAAGAAATATGTAACACAAATTAACAAATATGTAAACAAATTATGTAACAAAATATGTAACACAAATATGTGTCAAATGTTTTTCAATACAAAATATGCATTATTTAAATTTTTGTATGGGTTTTATTCTTTAATAAATTGAAAAGAAATTACCTTAATAAGATATACAGATTTATCTGTGATTATTGATAGTTGAATGCTACATCAATTCACATGAAAGGAAGTATTCCTAAGTACAAGCTCCAAGATTTCTTATTTATTTTGATTGATCTATTTTTATCGAGTTTATTGATCTGAGAAACAGGTGAAACAAACATATGAATTATTAGTCACAACTTTTTTATTGAAAATACCAAACTGATCAAATATTAGCAGCTGCTCTGAGTTGGATAACTTAAGAATATTACAGGGTACGCAATTTTTATTAAGATTTATGCGCACCAGAAATAAACTACAATAGAATTTTTTAGGATGTTTTTGAACGATTATTTTTGAAATTCTATTGGGCAAAATGCTTCAAACAGTTTGCGCCTTAAACGCTTCGTGATCTCGCATTCGATAAAAATATTTTCAAAAAACCTTTTTCTTGTAGCGCAGCCCATTTTAATTATAAAAGCCCATTGAAATTGTAAAAATCTCTTATGTAAATCCCGATGCTTTTTGAAACTCTTAGATTACGAATGGCTGGACTTTTTAGTGAAGGTTTTAAATAAATATATAAATATAATACAGAACAATAAATTTAATTATCATTCTTTCTCTAAATTATAAGAAAAATTATTATTAATAGAACCCTTATTAATATTATAATTATTATTAGAACGCATAGACAAAGAAATATGTCTGCGTTCTTGCATGTGAAGGCTTTACAGACCTGACCTTTTGACTTAGAACTGTGAAATTTGCATAAATATGCCTTTAAATGTGGGAATGTGATCATTGATCAGATTTATTTTAATTTTTATCCAATTAAAAGTTATTTGAAATTTTGATTTTTTATTTTTTGGGGGAAATTAAAATATAGTGGGATATTATTCGAGATTCTGTCTACGAAAACATTATTTTTATACAAAACTGATATTTGCACCATTTTTTAATGAAGCAAAAAAGTAATATAAAAAAATGTAAGCCTTCTTACTAAGGTCAACAAAGAACATTTCTATTTTAGTTACTTTTTATTAAATAATTATAATTGTTGTTGTTGTTCTCGTGTTCCGCTTTACAGCCGAAGGAAGGGTGCAGTAGCTTCTGAGAATATGGACCCCTGAGCCCCTGAAGGTAGAATTCTGACTTCTAGCTCACACACGTCACAAACGCTTTTAATGGAGCGGACCTCCTTTCTGTATCTCATTGAAATCATCCCCAGGTCGTAATTTTGATCTGGAATAGAGAACAATAACCACTGACCTAGTACCCCCAGGGGTATAACCACAACATAGAGGACTTGGTGACCACAACAGATTTAGCGTCCATCACACACACACACACACACAGTCATCTGGCGGGTTCAAACTCGCAGCACAAGGGATGCGAATCCAACATCCTACGAACCAGGCTATCCCTGCCTAATAATTACACTTACTATAAATAATTGATCAAAACATTATACTAGCGTTGAATTTTCAACGCCAATTGAGAATTCAAAGCCAACTGTGGCAACTCAAAACGTTCGTGATTTTTTTTTTTTTTTTTGCACTTGTTAGGGTAACACAATTCAGATTAGAATTTTTTAATGTTCTTTATTATGAATTATTTTATTTCGAAAGTACTTCAAAATGAAACGGGAAAATCGATTCAATAACAATGTTTAATTTTAAATGCATCAAACATTTAAGAAAAGAAACAGAATCGTTTGAAATAATCGGCCGAAAACATGTCAAACTTAACCTCATCGGTGTTGGGAAAAACAAACTGAATTCATTACTTCTTTGTCGGTGGGGAAATGAAGATTTTTGGCTAGAAAGTTTTTAATTAATTAATAAACATTTAATGAATTAATATTTGAAAAAACTGTATTAACATCAAATTTCATCCACTACCAGTTTTAAAAAATTTACTCATGTAGTTGATATATAATATTATATATAGCGAGAGTTTGAGCTAATAGTAGGAATTGAATAATGTTAATGTAGCTGATGTTTAGTTTCCCCACTCTCCAAATTTCAATAAATTTAAAAATACTTTATGCAATTTTTGAATTATATTTTCCTTGTTGCAACAAAATTGTCTTATTAAATACTTTATTTATAAAGTTAAATAATTACGCGATAAACATTTTCAAAAATTTAATGGCCTCTTTTTCATCAATTCATTACCTAATCTTAAGACATACTCATGCAGTTGAACCACTGTGGCTTGATAACAGATCAAGATTTCGGAACAAAAGATTCTAAGTTCGAAGATCGATTCCACGAAAAAAAGAAGAAAAAAACACAGCTGTAAATATCTTTACAAAAACGTTATGGCATGCTTTCTAATAATTTAGACTCGTTAAGAAATATTAACTTCTGACTAGAATTTAGTTCTTTTTACTGAATCTATTTTGTGATCATTGGCGAGTTTTTTTGTCGATTAAATTCCTGGAATGCCATTAATAGTATCCGAAAATCGAAATTATGGTTTGTATTAATTTATTTTAATCAATTGAAACAAAGATTTAACCCCAAACTGTATTTGTAGTCACAAAATACCATATCAAATTTGATATATTTAAATCATTGCGTTTACATGCATTTGAAAGAATAGGCCGATAGACAATCAACACGTTGTTGGATATGGTTCAAAATTTAACCAATGTGTATACTGTATATGTTAAATCTGTGTACCGACATTGTCTAGTTTAATTTTCTTTATTTTGTAGTTATGGTGTAAACTGAAATTCTAACAGCTGGAAAAATGAACTTCCTTTGGATAGAACTTACTTAAAATTTGATAAGAATTTGCAAATGTGATGTAAAGACCCATACCAAATTTCTACCTTCTAATTCAAAGCGGTTTTGAGTTATCTTTGTTTCAGACAGATAGACGGCCCAAAAATGTGTTTTTCGAATTCATAGAGATCTATGGAGGTTCATAAAATTCTTGGATTAAAATTTTGTGTCCAGTACAGAACTTTCTGTATACTAAATATGCGATACAGTAAGGCCATGTGGATCAAATGCATATTAAATACTTTGTCCAGGTTTAAACGTCCTCTTCGTAATTGAATTAGAATATTCGAGTTTGCTGAAAGGGTTACTACTTTTGTTGTCATCTTCGTTTATAACTCGAATTTCCGAAATAGTCCTTGTGTTTGTTAAAATCAAATAATATTATAAATTATAAGCATGGTTAAAATTACATAATATTTTTAAAAATAAGACATAAAATTTTAGAAATTTTCCCTAAGTTTCATTTCAAACAGTCGGTTTTGAATTTTAATAATTCTTCTGACTAAGGATATACTGGAACTCTCGTATTTGACTGATAACAAAAACTATTTCGTGAAATGAAAAGTTCTAAAATTATTGAAGATATTCCACGCGGAAATTTAAATGTCCTCGGTCCTTCAAAAAACTCTGAGCGGAATAATAATTTGTATGTATATTCAATTTTTATTTATTTCAAAGTCCTTTGTCTTGCTTCCTCCTTTATAGGAATCCTACATTTAACTCTGATTTAAATAAGCAAATCAGGCATTACAAAGTTAGGTATGCTTCTTAATGGAGACATTATAAAATTAAAAAAAAAAACTTGTTTACAACGCAAAAACATATTTAAATGTCTGCCAAATTGTTTTTGTTTGCGAATAATTTATCGCCAAACTGGAGGCCACACGTATTACATCATAATTAAAACATAACCGTTCATTGCATTATATATGTTTATCGCATTTCCATGCAAATAGCAATTCTCGGACTGCTTGTTCCCAAGTTGATTGGAATAAAAATTTATTAAAACTTTAGGATCTTACTTTTATGGAACACAGCCACGTGCTGTTCACATGTACGCTGGTGGGATTAATAATTTCTTAACGTGATTAAGGGAAGGCCATTTGCCTACTACATCCATCTGGATTCGCCTTCAATAAAAAAAAAGACTGTTCGCTCACCTGTTCTATTAGTATTCCTATCATTTGATGCCTTGGATTTGGCCAGTCTGAGTCGATTTCCTTTGAAAAAAAATGACGTAAGGCGATTTACTTCATTCAGTACTGTGAATTAAGATCAAGGGTATGAAGTCACTAGTACGTGAAAAGCCTGGAAAATGAGATGATACCACATTTTTAATTTGGAATTGTTTATGTTGATTCTGATGTCGTTGAAGTGATAAATTATTTCTTTTGTACTGTCATTCCGACGCTTCCGTTTATTTATTCATATTGAGATAAGCAATTCAAATATGTATATTTTGTTTAACACACCCTATTTGAATTCGTTATTTAGTATTTTTTGTTATTATAATATATTTACAGTTTTTAGTATATTTATATTATTATAATAAATGGCGGGAAAATATACTATACTGCTTGATAGATTAGGCCTAGTTTCGACAAAGAGCAAATTTTGCTCTTTGGATTTGTATTTTTCTAACAAAAAATAAGGCAAACATTTGATTGATATGTCAGAACTGAATAATAGAAATATACTATTTCATTACGTTTATTTTATCACGTTGAGATAAAGAATTTGAATAGATATATAATGTTTAACACACGATGTTTGAATTTAAACGGAAATTAATTCACTTTTTAGTATATTTACAGTTGTATGATATATTAGGCCTAGTTTTGACAAAGAGCAAATTTTGTTTTTTGCCTTACTTTTTTGTTAGAAAACTACAAATCCAAAAAACAAAACTTGATCTTGTCAAAACTGGGCCTAATCTATCAAGAGCAAGTTTTGTTTTTTGGATTTGTAGTTTTCTAACAAAAAAATAAAGCAAAAGTTTGATTGGAATATCAGAAATGAATAACATAAATACACTATTCCATTTCGTTTTTTTATTCATGTTGAGATAAAGAATTCGGATATATATTTTTTATTTAACACACTGTGTTTGAATTTAAAGGAGCATTCATTTTAGATATAGTATATTATAGTATATTTATTGCCGAATGATAAATTAAGCCTAGTTTTGTTTTTTGAATTTTTAAACTTCCAACCTAAAAATACGGCAAATATTTGATTGGAATGTCAAAAATAGACAATAGAAATGTACTGCTTCATTTAAAAAGTGTAATATTCTTAATAATTGTTGAAGATGTGGATGTAATAAATAATTAAAATGCATTAGTTGTAGTCATAAAAGAAAATGAAATTCATTCATTTCAAAGTTTTGTTTCATTTCATCTTTTTAATTGTTTTTGTTTATAAATAGGCATACTATTTGAAAATTGTGACATGGGTGAAACAAATTTCGTTCCAAACACTCTATAGATTTTGGACTTCTAAATACCAAATTCGGAACTTAATTATATTCGAAGTGTAATTAGTCCCTTAAAAATATTTTTCAGAAGTCCAATTATATTTTTAATTAAAAATAAATCGCATTTTTTGCATTTTTTTCAATGACTGAGAGTATATATTGAAAAAAAAATTATACAGCTTTAAGATTTAAATAATAGGATTTTCAGAGATGCCAGTTTGTATTTCCGAATATTTGTTCCCATATTTTAATTAAAAATTTGAAAACTCCTAAATAATATTGTAATAATGCTTTTCATTGTTGAATTGTAAAATTTAGGGTATTTTTCAATCCCTACTATTAGTTCAGACTCTCCTTATATATATCTTGTTCAAATTCAATACTTCTCATCTACTTAAGTTCAAATACATTTTTTTAAACTTCTAGTGGATGACACTGGAGGCCTATACAGTTTTTTGAAATATTAATCTTTAATTAAATTTAATTAATTTTTAGTACTTTAAATGGAGTTTTGACAGTTTGTAAGGAAAATTGAAAGCAACAGGCAGTAGCTCAATCGGTAAAATGCAAGCATTTCGGTATTTTTCGCGTGAAGGTGAAGAATGAGAGTTCAATTCTTGCGAAAATAAATCATTTTTTGATAAATTATTTATATGAATTGTAATTATTAAATAAAAAATAAGTAAAATAAAACTTTTCTTTGTTGACCTAAGTAGGAATTGACTTAAATTTTTTTAATATTATTTGTTATCAAAAGTATTAAATTCATATACTTTCTACATGTTATCGCTGCTTGGTATTAATTTTAAAAAAATAAACAAATGAAGCCTAAAATATTATGTTACGATGTTTCGGACTAATATTTTTTAGATTTTATCTAAAAGATTAGGAGCTTATGTATTTATGATTTTCAGAAACAAATGTTTTTTGATAAATCCGGTAAACAATAACAAGCAAAGAGTGATATGTGAAATGTATATTCTTGTGAAAACACATCAGATATCTTTCTAAGAATTTAATTTTACATGCACAAGTTTTTAACAATTTGGATATATTTCATGCATCACTAGAAGATTACTTATTTGATTCTTTATCAGTAGATTCACGCCTTTGAGGTCATAATACAGTCGATTTAACACACAATTCCATTGTACACATGGATTTCGTGATTATTGAATCTGTTATAGAAGATCTAATCCTTTCTCACTAGTGTTATCTGAATTAGAGTCATCAGAATCTGATAACTTTCATTGCCTTCGGAGAATAGCCCACTATCTAGCGTTTCAGCATTCGTTGAAAAATACTCGTTTTGTAGCATCGAATAGAGATATTGGTCCATAAAACAAAACTCAAAAAATCTTTAAGACCAGAATAAGTGGTCTCTCCTAAACTTTCTCGTGTATTCTGTTATAAACTTGTTATACCAGAGAACATCTTGCATGACATTGCCTTGCAACAATTACGAAATATTAATTTTTGGCGTGGATTTTAGCCCTTTTACTGAATCTATTGTGTCATTTTTGTGAATTATTTGGCGATTAATCACTGGAAAACTGTAATAGTACAACGAGTTTGTGTTTTAAACAAGTTTTTCCCTACTGATTGGAGCAAAATTTGAAAAGAAACTGTGATTGTAGTCCATAGAAAATTCGACCCACCGTCTTTTTTATTTATCATGGTTGTATGCTTCTGAAAGTTCAGAGTGACATAGTCAATCCGAAGTCATATTAGGTTTAAACTTTGACTTGGTCAACACTATAAATACCAAATCTGTGCATCGAATTTTATCTATCTAGCTCTCTATATTAAGTCATTAATGTAGAAAAGTCGGGTTTTGGTTTTTGGCACCTTTTTTAAAAGTGATTGAATCAGAAATTTGTCGCAAAACTACGCCTGAAGTCACAAAATCCCATATCAAATTTGATATGCTTAATAAATGTGTTTTTAATTGCTGCATTTACTTATATCTGAAAATAAAAACCAACAAAAAGTCAACCCTTTGTTGAATTTGGCTCAAAATTGTACAAGTGCCTACACTATAAATGCTCAATATGTGTTTATCAATCTATCTAATCGATTTTATCTAACTAATCGATTTTATCTGTCCGAACCGTCGGACAGACGAACTTTCTAAGAATAAATTTTATTTCAAATTTAACAGAAATTTGCAAATTTGTCGGAAAGACTGTCTACAGAATTTCAACCTTATAGTTCAAAACGGTTTTTTAAGTTTTTTTTGTCACAAATGACAGATGGATATTTACCATATTTACCAAAAATGTATTTTTCAAACTCTGTTCTAAAAATGCGGCGATTCGTCAAAATCTCTATTACAAATTTTTTGACAATTATTATACTTTCTCTATACTATGTATACAAGAAAAGTAAAATTCTGTAGAAAGATTGCAATGTAAGTTGTTTTTTCTTTGTATTGAGCATGTTTCTGAGGCTTGCATGAAATTTCAAACATCCATTTTTATGTATATATTAACCCAGACAAAAAAATAGTGAATTAAAGCCAGCACTTAAATGCATAAAGAAGTTTTTAGCAAATCTCACGTTAAAAACAGATTTCAAAACAGTGAAAAAAAGTTAGTCTCTCTTTAACGCCTCTTGTAATATTTCTATTTTGTAACTGTAAAAATAAAGCTCCTAAATTTTTATGGAAAATTATGGGAAACACAGAAATTCAATGAAATTAAATGACATTCGCATTATTTCAGCCTTCATTTGTATGTACTGAAACTTTCGCAAAATTTTTTAAGATTTATGTCATATTTAACCAGATTGATTACGCATGATATATGAAACATAGAACTGTTTTTCTTAAGTTTTCTTTTTATCAAAGTTTTAACTCTTTTCAATCATGACTGCCGTAGAGGTGAACTGCATGAAGTGATCAGATGTTTTGCATTGAAAAAACCAGCTGTCGCCAGAAAAGTTCAGTCTTTATGTTTAAGGGTGTGTAAATGTTGCTGAATGATACAACAGACGATTTTTTATCCAATTCATTTGCATCTTTTTTTTTAATACCAAAATTAATTTGAAATTTTTTGACTACTATAACATGTATTAAGAACTATAAATAATTATAGTTGTTACGAAAAATTGTTATCGATGACCAAAAATAAAATTAAATAAACCGCAAATTTAAATAAAATAACACTTTCATGGCCGTTTTGTTTGAATCATTAGCTTTATTAACTCTTACAAACTATTTATTTCACGAAGAAAAAGAACAAATAAAATTCTTATCATAAATTTGAATATTATTATTTAACAGATTAATTTGTGTTTAGTCTACTTGCAAAACTAAGTACAAAAAATGTGTTCATTTTATTAATAGAACCAAATGTATTTCGGGATGGAATTTTTAATTTACGGGAGTTTCTGATTAATTTGAATGGCTTGACAAAGCGCTGCGCTAAAACTGAACCGAAAAAGGTTTTAAGTTATAAATAAGATAATAGTTTATTTATGGATACAAATTTTAATTAATTCAAAACATAATGAGGTTTCTAGCTGTCATCCTTGTAACAGTTCAGAAATTAAGAATTTTAATGTGAACATTTTATTTTTCGATTCAGAAATCGGGTTAATATATGCGTCCTTAGACTTCTTTGGAAGATTATCCTTTTGACAAGATTTATGGCAGTGAAAATGCCCTGTTAAAACTGAAAAACGTGTGGTTTAGATCGCATTAAAAGTTATTTTAGTTTTTACAAAGAGTTTTAAAAGGATTTGAATTTATAAAAATAGTTTAACACGTGAAGTAAAATAATCACGGATAGATGAAATTTTTAAGAATTTAATCTTTTTAACCAAAATTTCAGCAATGGCGCTTATAGTTTGTTTAGGTAACAAATAACCAACACTTAATTTCAGATTTTATCATTTAGACCATCAAAATACCTTGTATTTAAACCATCAAAACAGTTTTTGATTGGCATTACGATGTTTAATTTTATTTAGTTTGAAATAATTCGATGCTTTTCAAGGTAAAACCTAGAAAAATTATCTACGATTTTTTTTGTCAATAATATGGAATTTCATCTGCATATCGACAGAAGATTCCAGATAATTTCTTGTCTTTAAAAATATTTAAGTAATTCCTTTTACTCTATTTTCTAATTTCTCTTCTTTCATTTCTAGGTCCATTAGCTGGATTCTTAACTCATTACTTTAGTATACGTAGCATTTTGGTTAGTGGTGTTGCCATTTCTGCAGTGGCAATTGCGGTTTGCTTCTTCACACCAACTTTGATGTATCTTATTATCTTCTTCGGATTGTTCAGAGGTAAGAAATCTACTCATCTTTTTGTAAAACTTGAAACATTTGTAGTAAAAAAAAATAAGACGTAACAGCATATCGTACCAATAAATCAACCAACATTTCAATACCAATATTTCATATTGATCTTATTGACTTCTTACCTGGTCTCCTGATAAGTTTTATGTTTAAGAATGTAGGTTTTAGATTAAAAAACCGATTATTACTAAAAATTCAAAATTAGACGGCTGATGCTGGATGCCGGAGATTATCCTAAGATTGTAGTGTGAAAATTTGGAAAAGAGCCTTGTTTAGTCTTACGATCATGGTTCAAAATTACGGTACTGAACTCTTCCCCCCGCCAAACAAAAAAACAAAGAAACTCGCATGTTGTTTCAAAACCATACGTTAGTCTGCCTAAACAAAACTATAATGCATTACGCTATAATTTAAATTGACCATTTTGATTCCTTTTTGGTACTTATGTATTATACCGTCTTCGCCAACGGTTTAGTAACTTTTTGGCGACGGATCTAAATTTGGCGATAAATATCAACGGATTACACCATTGCCGGGTTGCCATAATTGGCGGTTCAGCAACTCATTGGCGAGGGTTTCAAATTTGCCAATAAAGTTGGACGGTATAATAAGTATTTTTGTTTTGTCCTTCTCTTTAAGGATAAAAGACTGAAAGAAGTCTTGATTTCGATACTAGAAATTTGCGGAATTCAAAAACTTGATTTTCCCAAAAAATCTGTTTTGAATTCCAATTCCTATTGTCTGAGACAGGCATTTATTCTCTCTACTAGAGTGGAAACTCGTGGATGAGAAGTGAAGTGAAATTATCATGCTTCAGAGCTAAATGATTTGATTGAAAATAGAATTCCCCTATGGTTTTCAAAGAAAAAGAGCAATTTAAATAAAATTTAAACTATGTGCTTCATTTTTTATTTTTTAATAGAATTTTATTCCAGATTGGATGCAAAAAAAACCCCTGTTACAAACTGTTTGTCTTGTTTTACCATTAAATTGTCCCAAAAGAAATTCGGTTTTTCTTCCTCTGAATGAATACACACCGTTTTTAATAACCTTTTTAAAATCATTATTTGAATATTACTTACTATTGTTTTTTTCTGCAATTCAGTTTCTTTAACACATATGCATAGAATTTGTTTCATACCATCAAAAACTGAGTAAAGTTCAATCTCACTACTTTTCTGTCTTAAAAATTTTTTTACCATTGAAAGCATTTTGCAAGCACACAAACAATAAATTGGGCAACGTGAAGTTGTGCCATCTTTATAGTTTTACAATTAAATTTCAATTATATTTTTTGAATAATTAAGTATGTGCATGTTTTACCTTTATCGTGAAGAAATGTAGGTCCTCAACGATTTGCTAATTTAAAGCATTTTTTCTTTATCTAAATCACTAAATTTTCTATGGTATACATCGGAAGCTAATAAATATATAAAACATTCTTGTGATTCAATCAGTTAGCATTTGTTTTAAAAGTTTAATGTTATAGGCTTGATCGGCTGTTTTCGATATTTTTTTAATTAATGTGGAATTCAAATATCTATCTTTTTTAAAACTCTTAAGTTTTTACAAATACCTGTGTTGATGGTTAAAATGTGAATTTAAGATTTCTCTATTCTCATACACAGCAAAATCATGATCCAAATCGGTTATTGTAATTATTCGATATGGTTTGAGTTAGCCAACCGAAAAATTGGTCACAAGTTCATGAAATACCATTGGAAAGATATTTGATGAGTCAATTGTGACTAATGAGTTATATAACTCTTTACCTAAATCTTTTTTCACCATTAACAACTTTGTGAAAGTGAAAATGCAATGAATGCTGGGAACAGTTTGAAAATTCTCCTTTTTTCATTCTATATAAGAAAATCAAATCTATGCACAAATTTTTTTAAAGAATTTTGCATCAAAAGTAAGAGTAAAGTATCGAATTCCTAACACCAAGTGAGCTAAGTGTATATGTTACCGATCAAGATCGTAATTGGAGAATGTCGACTTTCACCGGTGAATGTCAACAACCACCAAATACATCCGTGAAAGATCGAATATTTCATTACATTCGGACCCTCACCGGTGTATGTCGACAATCACAGATATGCTCTGGTGGATGTCGAAAAGGGAGGAGCCAACGAAGAGTCGACTGGCTGTTTCCCGCCAAATCGTTTGTTCTGCTTGAAACTTTAAAATTTATTAAAAAATTTTAATTATTAAAAAAAATTCGCCTCTCTTTCTGAAAGGAATGATTAAGAACTTAAAACACACAGTTCATTCAAAATGATGCTTATTTTGCAATCAATTCATATGATAAAAATTTTATAATACTGTATTAATGCTAGAATGAAATTACAAGGATTTATGCATGCTTAATTTACTTATTAGCAAATTAATTGAGGAAACAAATTGATATAAATGCTATTCAAAATAAATTATTTGACAATTCTTCTGAATTATCAAATAACTTTTAAAAAATAATTAGTTTTAAAATAAATTATTAAAAGAATTATTATTTTAATTTTATTACATTTAATTGAAATTAATTAATTTAAAATTACATTTAAAAAATAATTTAAAAGAAATATTAATTTGTTGCAAAATAAGCATCATCTTAAATGTACTGTGTGTTTTAAGTTCTTAGTCATCCCTATCAGAAAGAGAGGCGAGACAATTTATAGCAACTGAATTATGGAAAAGAAAATATGAATATCGGACATGTTCAACATTCACCATTGGTGCATGGTGCATACCTACATTGATCGGTGTAAGTCAGAAATAAGGGTATTCAGCAAATATTTCGGACATTCACCAAGCGACTGTGTGTTTGTCGACATTCACCGGTGAAAATCGACATTCTCCGGACTTCGGTCTCTCTCGGTAACCTATACAAACAAAAATTGTTCAGAAAATTAACTATGTGTTGGTGAAAACTATATTCATGCCTAGAGAAATCGAACTGTTTTTGACATGTGACCAATCAATGCTTTAGCATGTAATAAATATGATATCCACAATTCTACTTACGATTCATATTTCTTACTATTATCAGAGGTTGGCATCATTAATCTCTTGTTAAAATTTCTATTCATGAATAAATTTCGTAGCAATTTATAAATATATTTATTTTGATTCAATATTTGATTATATATTTATCTGGAGTATATTTCTTTTTATATTTAGGTATAGGAAATGGCCTTGTAGTAACTTTGAACCCGGTTCTCATTCACCAACATTTTAAATACCAGAAAGCAACGGCAACAGGTATTGCTTATGCGGGGGCGTCTGTTGGATCCTTTGCTCTCCCACCCCTCATTGAGTACTTGTTGGGAGCTTACGGCTTCAAGGGTTGCTTCTTGCTTCTTGGTGCAATTATTCTGAATGGCCTCATCCCAGCGTTCATTGCGAAATCACCCCCACCAGTAGAAAGTCCTGCAACACCTAAAAAGAAGAGGATCAATGGAAAGCTAGTCTTGTTTGAAGCGAAAGCTCTCAATGGAGTACCTCATGCCAATGAAGTAAGTTACAAGAATCAAACTTTTACTTTTTCATATACATAGTACAGAGGATGTATTAGCCGGCGTCCTGGCAAAGAGATAGGACATCTTCCTCGGCTTCTGGGCGTCCCGGGTTCGAGTCCCGATTAGGGCATAGTACTATCTGTTAAATGTATGAATGTGCCCCCCCTACCCTGTAATAAGGGGTTGTGCAAGCGAGTATGAATGTGTAATCCTGATTTGAGCTATAAGTTAAGGGTCTATACCCTCAGAAGCTACTGCACTCATCCTTCCACTGTGAAGCGGACACGTCATCATCATCTGAGAATATATTGAAATAGTCAAAAAACTCGAACTCAAGATTGTGACGAATCTCCGTTTTAGACCTCCCTGAGTTCGAAAAACATATTTTTTTGGAAAATGTCCGCCTGTCTGTGACAAAGATAACTCAGCAACACTTTTGAGGTAGATAAATGAAATTTGATACATGGTCCATACACCGAATTTACAAGTTTCTAACAAATTTAGAATAAAATAATATAAATGCTTTAATAACTTTTAATATAAACGCTTTGAAGATTTTCAATTCTATGACTACAAATTTTGAAGCGAAATATTTAATTTCTGAATATTGTTCGTTGCAAAAATTTTTTGTTAGACGAGATACGTTTCTGAACTGTCTTTAATTTTATGGGTTTTTACTTTTGATTAATAGTGATTCATTCTTTAAAAATTAAGGGGAATATTAATAGCGCGAAATCAGAACTCAGAAATATTGGTTGTATTCGAAATTCACAAATTGGAGAATTATTTATATTATCTTCTAACACTTAAGATGATTATATTTGAAAAATTAACAATTATTTTCATGGAATTGAATCATTTTGACTACTTTGCAATTACATGTGTAATTTACAGTATCCAATGGTTATTTACGAGTAAAATTAATATCATGAAAAATTCTACATTATCTAATCATTTATTTTATAGCCCACCATTGGAGATGAACCTCTTGCTACTGAACCTCTGGTCATTAAAGACGAAACCACTGGTGACATATCGAGACATCAGATCATCATTATACCAAATCCATCCTTAGAAAACGAAGAGGAATCTCACAATAAAGCCTCGAACGGTGGTCAGCAAAATGGGGATTACAAACTTATTCCAATGTGCTCTTCTACCGAAGTCAGCAACCCAACTCGCTGTCCAGTTCTGGGTTCCACTAGCCCTATCAGTCTGTTTCAAAAGATGAAGCAGCGAGAAGATGGTGTATTCGGCCAATTCCGTCACACTGCCCAAATCCTGACCAGTCCAGTATATTTAGCCATTTGCATCACTTTCGGCTGTAATGTTGTAAACTTCATAGCTTACCTGACGGTAATCGTAGATTTTGCCAAAGACAGGGCCATAAATGAGCCAGACGCAGTGTTCCTTGTTTCTGCTTTCTCTGTTGGCGATCTTTTTGGCGCCGTTTGCCTTGGATGGTTGTCTGACTTCAAGTGTTTGAAGAGGAAGTACACCATCATGGTTTCCTATGGTATCATGGGAGGCCTACTTTTATACCTGCCCATGTGCGATACTCATGCCTACTTTTTGGGCATTTCTGTTCTTATGGGCATTTTCAATGGGTGTGTCATGACGAACATTCCAGTGGTCATGAGAGAATATCTGGGTCTGGAGAGGTTAGCCGTTGCTGTGGGACTGGGTCATTTCTTCGTTGGAGTGGGCCAGCTTTTATTCCCTATGTTAATAGGTAAGTTATAAATTTTCTTCCTTTTAATTTAGATAACTTAATGTTATCATTGTGTCTTAGAGAGAAATAAAAATTTGTACGAAAAAATTGAATTTACTAAATTTTAAAATGTTGCTTTTCGTAAATCACTAGGAGTGTTTCGGTTTCGAGATTGGAGAACCTATTGGCTTAAAACTCAATTCCATCGAAGAATTTTCATATATATAGACCATATACACATTAAATCTACTATCACACTATAATTGCAGCATATAAAATTCTGGACATGTATAGGGATTTTGTTCTTCGACAATGATTTGGAATTAAAATTTAGGTCCATTTTATCTAAAGAATGGTTTTGTGCCAATTAATATCCACATTCTTCAATTTGTTTAGGATTGCAAAATTTAAATTATCCCTACAATAAATTCAGTATGTTGGTATTCAAAAATTCTGTATCGTAAAATTTAATTATAAACCATAGAAAAGAAAATTAAACTGTTTGTAGACTGTTTGGATATTTATAATCTTCGACTTAAGTATCGTATATATTTTTGTGTCTTCTGATTTTTTTAAAAATCATATATGGAAGTGTAGTGGTTTTCAAAATAAGTTTCCATGTAAAATTTCTTCCTTTGTTCAATAATACAAAACTTTCGCAATCTTATTAATTGTAGGTATATTTTGAGTAAGAATAACCTACAAAAAATTAAGTAAGAATTAGATTAGCACACATGATTAATTTAAATTATTGAAGAATACTATCTGGTTCTTTATCCCAATATTATTTAGTATTATTTTATTTGTTGCAAAATTATTTTTAGGTTACATGTCGTTTTATAAACTATAAGTGAAGACAATATCCAAAACTTTTTCCTTACATTTTTTTAAAAATTCCTTTCTCTCTATATATATTTTGCATTAGACATTATAATTGCAATATTATCTGTTATCAGTATAAAATGTAACTTTTTGAGACACTTTAATTTTTAAAAAAATTAAAAACTGTAGTTGTGCAGAATTTTTGTTTTAAAAATAAAATAAAAACATTCATTTCGATTATTTAAGTTTAAAACATTTTTCCAAATATTAAAAAAGAAATATTTCAATATTTTTTTTCACTAGTGGAACATATATTATCTTACCACTTCACAGCTGCACAATTTGTATAAAATTACCAATGATATGTTTTTAATTATAAAACAATTTATTCAATTACAATAAAACAACATCGTTTGCCATTTTAAACGACAAATTTACTTAATACCACACAACATGTCAATCTTAATGGCAACACCACACACAATTTATTAAGGTTTGTTGATTTGAAATTTTTTTTTCTCTTATTAGCGCATTTATTGTCAACACACACCACTGCCATTAAATTGTATGGCTATGAGTAACTTTTTAAACCTATTTAGTCTTAAGCGTAATAATTTCGATATAAAATTTTAATTGTTCTGTAAACGCATTAACAAACACAATTTGCCATTAATACTGCAAAAAAAGTTTAAAATGCATATTTATAAATTTTTATTCTGAAGCATTAAATTTATACCAATTCCCATCTTTTTTTTTTTTTTGCTTCACTTTTTTTTTTCCAAAACCCTTAAAGACTGAACTAATATCTGGTTTTTAATGCATGAATATAGAGTATTTTTTACACTTTTTCCAAAAAGAAAAGACATTAATTTCAACGTTAATACTTTCAAAAATAATCTGGGACATTTTGGCAAAATCAGTCAAGATAATAAAGTTGTCTTTAAAATTATTTTAACTAAATGATCGTTGATGTTTTCATTTATTATCAAAATGTTGTATAATTCCTACTCAACACTAATTTAAAACTCTGAATTTAATACTGCAACTGGAAATTCTCAAATTAATCAATTGATACAACACTTATTTCTTTGACTAGAACTTGGACATTATTCTTCACAACCGTGACGAGATTTTGACATGTTCGCTGTCGGAAGTGATATACGAACTATTATTAAGTGTAGCTTCTGGTATTTTTATGTTAAAACTATGCAGATAAATGGAATCTATTTTCTTAAAACAGCTATTTTTTATAAATTTCTTTCATTTTTGCATTTTTTAATAATTTATTGAATACCCTTTGTTTAGTTCAGATGGTTAAAATAATCCACAGATGTTTTAAGTTGTATTTAGTATGTTAAGCTGTATTTTAAATTATTTTTCCAATTTATAAAAGCAAAATTATGATCAAAACGCAGCTAAAAGGGATCGTGATATAATAAAAATGAGTTTATGTATTCTTATTTTCATGTATCGTAGTTAGTAAGCCATATATTCTGCACCTGCATTGATATGCACAATTTCTTTGTGTTGTAGTAATGGTAATTTAAAAAACAAGAACATAATAACATTTCTTGTCTATTTGAATACTATACTGGTAAAAGTTAAAAATTAAAATATTCATACATAAATTCAGTTGTTCCTTACTGAAAAAACACTAAAATTTTATGCTCCAAATTTTTTTAAACATTTATTTTAATATATAACTTTGTAAAACGTATAACCTCTTATTTCGTGTGCATTGAACTTACGGCGAAAATTTGAGAAAATTAACATTTAACATTTTTTAGATATTTTTATAAGCGTATTCATATTTGTATCTTTAATGTATCTTAGATTCAAATTTAATTTCTTTAAAACTTTAGCATTTTTAACTCAAGTCTTTATGAATATTGTAAAATGAAACAAGTGCCTAGATAGATACAGCAAAACAATAAATAATATGTGAAAGAAATAACTCCCAGCATTGATGTTTTCTACTAATTTACATTTTTTATTTATGCACATTCTGATTTTAAGATACATTCTCATAAATTCTAATTGATTTTTGTTAAAATGAGCTTTAAAAAATAAAATAGTCAATGCTCTTTTATTTCTATACTAGCTTTTATTTTTTTAAACTTTCTAAAATCGTTTGTCAGAGAATTAAACCATATCTGTTCATTCTGACGAAATTGGATGGTTGAATTTGAAAGAAGTAAGGTATTGGGATTTATAGCAACAATGGCTGTTATCCCCTGTTTCAAATACTTAGAACAAAATATATATTAAACACAAGAGAGCGCGCACGCACAAAAACAAATTGAAGTTTCAGTCGGTTAACAGTTAACGAAGTCTGTTCAATCAGTTGATTGAAGCTGAAGTGAGTCCTCTGATGAGATTTAGAACATTTCCAGAAGTTCCAATTGAAAGAAGAGGTACAAAAAGTCAGAGCAATTTAATGTGGTAAAAAAATTAGTAGACGTTGAAATGCTTCAACGCTTGAAGAGAAACTAGAAGATTGGTCTTGTTTGCAGTTATTTTACCCAGAACATTTTTGAAGGAAAAATCTTGTTTGGAATCTTGCTTGGAGGACTAATTGGAGGAATGTCCACAATTTGTCTCTATAATATGAATACTTTTTGCACGAGAGAATTATGCGTTCAATACCATTTAGGCTATTACATTCATGACAAAGAGGATCATTATGAAGGTTAAAACAATTAAACAGTCCTGGTGTTATAATTGTTTTACTGATTAGTCTGGCCAAGACAACAAATTGGTTGGTTATAAAAGGAAAAAACTGGTTTGAATTAAACAATAAAACATCACATAACATATTAAAGAAATAACGGTAGCATTGATATTTCCTATTAATCAACAAATGGATTCACAACGAATTCTAATTTATTTCGTTTGTTAAAATAAACTTTAAAAAAATAAAGTAACGAATTCCCTAACTGCTATTTGTATAATAGTTTTTAGCTTCTAAAACTTCTAAAAAAATCATTTGCAGATGAATGAAACCGTAGCTTTTAATTCCGACTTAAAGCTTTCGAAATCAGATGAAACCTTTGCACCTGCTCCTTAAAAAATAAACAACTTGGCTAACTAAACCTTGGGGAGAACTGCAGTTTGTGAAATCAAACCAAACCACCTCGCCGGTTCCACAGCGATCTGACAGTTCAAACACGCAGATTACTCGAGGAAACGGAAACATTTTACCTTCCTTTTCCGCACTGGAATATTTAACATCCGAATCTTGACCTGAATTTTTATTTTCTTTTGCTCTTCTGGGTCAATGTCGCTTCATCAACCAGAAGCAAATGTAGCATACATGTATATACTTTTTTTATAACCTAAGAACGACCTGTGCTCGTCTCAAGGTGAAAGGTGCTTTATGCAATTTTTTTCACCGTTGAATGGTGTACTTAAAAGATAATTATTCTTCATTTACACAGGCAATATAAAGGTCGTAGAGTCTTTTTGTGTAAACTGAAGTGGCAATAGTAAAATTCCTTGTTGGTATCAATGAACTTTCGTTTCTTACGAAAGCTTTTATTTCATTTCCTTTTTTTACATTTTCTTTGCTTTATCTCTTTATTAATAAGAAAGGATTGTGAATATGCTGAATCTTTAAATAATCATTTAATTTAGAGCTGCCAAACTTAGCACAGATGCACTTTGATGGGTAGAAAGGTATTCCTTATAATGATTTTTCTTTGGAATTTTAATTAATTTAAAATCAAGCCAAATTCTGTATTTTCCCCTGATAATTTCCAACAATGATATTGCACAAAACTGATTTTTACACCATTTTAATAATTGAAAATTCAAGTATAATCAGGACGATTGTCTTGAATTTCGAGACTATTTCAAAAGTATTTTTGGAGCAGTTTATTGTTTTAAAATTTGGCCGTTTTCATTGTTTTATCAAATACTTAATTACGGGCTTTATATTTTTTTTGTTGAAAGCCAAACAAAAAAATGCTTATGTTTGGTACATTATTAATTTATATAAGGAGGTTGATCTCGTATTTGGTGGAACAGAGGTTTTTCCTAGTTTGGAACAAGATTCAATTGAAGTGGCATGCGAGCTGTTTTGATATGCATTGAATCCATCAAGACCATATTCTATTTCTGCTGGGTTAGTGAAGGTTTTTATTTAACACTGGCAAAGCACGCAAATTAAAAATTTGAATACTCATAAAACTTCTTTGAATTTAATTTTCGAATTTTACTAAAATTAAAGTAAAATTGCATGAAAATAATATCAGTAGTACTGAAAATCTTACTTTAAAAAATAATTCAAGAGTCTTGAAATAAATTTTAATTCATTTTTTGAAACAATATGCGTGCTTAAGGCAATCGAAAAAAAAAACCCATCAATATTTCAAAAAATGTTTACAAATTAATTAAAAATAAATTAATTTAAATAAAAAGAAAATAATCTTAAAAGTAGTTTTCAATTGTAATTCTCTTTAGCAGTGAAGTTTTATTCTCCTCAAAGTATCGATATTCCAAATTTGATAGTTTTAAATATATTGTCTGCAATGTTGAGTATGTAGAACAATTTTTTGTATGACTTTACAAATCGTATACCAGCTAGTAAACATTATCGTTTTAAAATAAGTAGGCCATTTCAACTGAGTTTTGCTTCAAGAAGTGAAAATGTTAGCTATCGCCAGGCAATTCGTTCATATTAAGAGGCGCGCTAAGGGTCACCTAATCTGCTGCCTTATTTTCCTTATCCTCTTAAACACATAGTTAGCTATGCTCCAAGTTTTAGTAAAATAAATTTCTTTCTCGCTCGATTTCAGTTGTTAACACACCACAAAATATTTACCTTCATAAATTAGGGTAAAAATGCGAACACACTTGAAAGCTAACGATTTTATTCCTAATTTTTGTGGCGATTGGAAAGAAATGAAATGAAGAAATTGGTTATTGTTTTTCTATATATAAGATTTATCAAAAAATATTATATCTATTAAATATATAATATAAATAATGACGTTTATATACGCTTTTATTTAATTTCACTAATTTCATGTTTCTAAAAAAGGAAATTTTGGAATTTATTTTTATTCGTTTCTTCATTTTTGAAATTTTTTAAAAATTCAATTCTACCATGGTTATTGTGATACGTGGTAGCAATGTTGACAAAAAAGGACTTCCAGATGCCTTAATATTTATAATGTTTTAATTATATGTTTAAAAATTAAAAAACAAATAGCAAATTTATTAAAAGAAGAAAAATTGATTTGTAGCACACTAATAACAGTGCAGTTACTGTAACAAAATTATAACATATTTTTAATCATTTTTTAAACTTATTCAAAGTTAATTCCCATTATTGAACACCAAGATAGGAGCGAATTTTGATTTCTGTTAGGTATATCCTAGTTGATGTTTGCTTCGAAACATTTACAAGAAATATACGTCCAAAGATGTTGTTTATTTTATTTAATTTATTTCTCTCACATTTTTTTTAATTCAGCTACTCTGTTCTTTTAGATTTATAATTGTATTGAGTAAAGATGGGGGATTGATTTAAAAGTATTTCAATAATCATAACTTTTGTATTCAATAATTTAGAAATACGGCAGATTTATTATCAAAATTGCGCATATTTTTCTGTTCAAAATTCAAATCAAAAAATCATCCAAAAGTTGCAATCTATCCATTGATGTTTTGAAATGGACAATAAATAAACAGCAAAATTCAAAATTGAAAAAAAAAATTAATTGTGAAATGATTTAAATCTGGAATCACTATTAAAAATATCAAAGAACAGAAATGTTATTAAAAAAATTTTAACGTACATTCTTCTGATCGTTCTCTAATTAAAATCTATCAAAAAGTTGCGATTTCTACTTTGATGTTTTGATACAATCAATAAATGAACAAAAGAGCTCAAAATTCAAACCAAAGGAAATTGTCAAATGATTTAAGTTGGAATCACTATTAAAAGTATCAAAGAATAGAAGTGCTTAGTAAATTCAAAATTGAAATCTGCTATGCATATTTCAATGTATCATGTCTGAACACAATTTCTTGAATGGCCATTAATTGAAAACGTTTTACTTAATTACGCAATCTAATCTACTTTTAAAAAGAATTTTATTAATGTTTGAAGAAAACATCAACAAAAAGGGGTAGATTTTGCAAAAGTATGGATTAGTCAAACAATTTAAACTATTTTTTAAAAATATTTTTATTCAAGTTTGAAAAAAGTTTTCATAAAATTTAAAAAAGCTGACAAAATCATCTCTACAAAAAGTGGCAAATTGGAGATTAAAAAGGTCCTTCTTTCGAAAGTGCAGCCATTTACCAATATTTTTGAGTCTTCTAAGGCCTATTTTTTTTAAAAAGTTGAAATTTAAAATTTCAATATCTTGCCCGCTCATTTTTGTTGACGCCAAAACAATCTTTCCATTGAACCCTCATTGAAGCACCACATGCCTGTAAAAGTTAAATTTATATATATATATATATATATTGTTTTATTGAATGAGTTCCTTTAGTATTACAAACAATCGAAAAAACTTTGTCCCGCATTTATTGTTTTAAAAAAATCACATTTCTTATTTATTTTATTTCATATAATCAAGTGCTTAAAATGACATTTTTCTAGGTTTTATTTGTTGTAGAAATTAACTTTTAAAAAAAATCAGCGCTTTTGTAAAGGTGATGGCGACATGTTATTAAAAGCTGATTTTTTTGAGATGCTCATGCAGATAATAAAATTTCAATTCATTGCCCACGCATTTTTGTTGACACCAAAAAACTCATCCTAAAAACATCATGTTTTAACATGATAAAAAGTCAAAATTAACATTTTTTTATCATATTCAAATTAAAATTTATCAAAAGATTACGATCTTTTCCTTTATGTTTTGATATAGATAAGTCATGAACAGCAGACCACAAATTGAAATCAAAACGAATCACCAAATTATTGAAATAAGAACCATTATTTAAAAAGTATCAAAGAATTAAAATTACAATGCTATTTTTGGAAACACATTATTTTTTTCCTCATACCCATCATAACGGTGAGGGGGAGGGGGACGTGTCCGATTTATTAACACCCATGTAAGCGACGCATTATCTGTGCAATAAACCTGTTCTTCCACAGATGGTAACCGCGGATAAGGAGATTGTGTATTTTGCTATCTTGTTTTTTTATTACACTTCTTTTTTTGTAAGTTAAGTCAGGTGTAGTCACTTCTCCTTGTTTTGCAATGCTAATTCGCCAGACATGTTTTCTGCATGGATGCATGGATGAATGAATGAATCAAGCGGGTCAAGGGTTAACGGTTCAGCAAATTATTCAAAGCTACTTACACGCGCAATTCACGTGTGTGATCTCAATCATTTTCCTATTCATTATTCAGTAGCTTTTCACTCTGAAGCGAAGCTATTTTCAGCAGTTTAGTACCCGCTATAAAATGGACAATATTCAAGGTTGATAAAAACAATTAACTGGCATCGGATTTGTTAGTGTTTTCCTATAAAGAATGCTATTGATCATGTGAGAACATGATGTTGTTTTGATTAGAAGGTTTTGATGTCTCCGAAATTTACGGGCAAAAAAAAGTTTACTTGCTTTTACCAGTATTGCATTATTATTACGTATGCTTCTTTGAAAGTAGATGTGTTTTTAAAAAGCTGACAAAGAACTGTGACATCATAGCTGTTATTTCATCACAAAATCGGTCGAGCTCCAAAAATTTGCTAACTAGAAAAATTGAAAATGAAAGATTAAAAAAAATTATATCTATACATGCAGAAAGTGAAGTCGTGGCCGAAATCATAAAAGAAGGCAGGTTGAATTTTTAAGTTCGTTTTATTCCATCACGGAAAGTCGGCATTATGCACAAGAAAAAGCGATGAACACAACACAGAACGATGCAAAATGAATTGACGAAAAGCGGATTAAAATTTTATCCCCCTGAATATATACCTTTTAGATTTCAATAGGGATCTTTGACGCTTGTCAATCACATGTACAGCTCGTGCAAGTGAATCATAGGGATCTTTCAATGAAATTTGCTTAGCTGGCTAATTTCTGTTCTTACACTTGGAGTGAGGGAAAGTATCCGGCGTTTCGTTGATTCAGCAATTTTACAAACTTCTGTTGAATTAATTAACTGGAACAAGTGGAATGGATCAGGAAATAAGAGAAATTTTAGAATGAAGTTGCTATGGCTAACATGAAAGTAAAAAAATTAATTTGAATTTAAACTGAGTTTATATATATATAT
>JAOUZG010019155.1:4389532-4426871 GCA_026289955.1 Argiope argentata
ATATATATATATATATATATATATATATATATATATATATATAATAATAGAAAGAGAGAGTAGAGACCTATGGAGAAGTTTCGTGATTGTTTCTAACTGGTTTCCATTGGTTAATGACTTAAATTAATTAAGATAAATTATGACTTAAAAATAATGTTAGCAAATCGATTTTTAGTTCAATTTTTGTAACTTGAAAAAAAATTTAGAATCTTTGTTTGAAATTAGATTTACAAAAATAATTTCTCTGAAATTATTCTTTTAAAATTTAGAAAAATATCAAATCTTATTATCAGTCCTTAGTCTTTTCGAAATTAATCTAAATTTTATAGAATTATCATCCTATTTCAAAAAAATAGCTAATATCTCTTTGTTTGCAAAATTAATGCATTTTTTTCAAATATAAGACATTTTCTAGAATAATTTTTCAAAAAGCAACAATCTTTATTTGAACTCATTCTTATGAACAGATTTTATGCTGAAGCAACCTATGAAGCTGAAGCGACTTGAAAATTCAAACTTTCCTTTCGCAAATTTTTGAAGGAGTATTTTAATCCTAAATATAATCAATATATTGTTCTATTCATGAGTTTACAAATCCATTAATTATTTTTTATACAATTCGTTTTGCAGATTCAGCACACAATTCGTATTAGCTTCCACTATCGAACAGCTATACTCTCAATATACTAATAGTATAATTTTAGTCATGTCTGCTATCATAACAACGTCAATAATTACAGATTAGTTCAACTAAAGGAATTGTTATTTAAAATTACATTTGAGCAATATTCTCCGAGCATTCTCACCGGTACGCTACATTTGATCAAACTTGAAAAGTAGCAAAATTAGCGCTGTTGTCGTGACTAGATGTTATAAATTTTATTTCGCAATGTCTTACAAATGAAGGGGAGGAGGGTAAACCAAGATTAATGACTTGTCTGGAAGTCATTAGCTTCCAAATGGATTGAAAATTGACGGAATCGGAATAATAGGTAAAACTAGGAAACTGTTTTATTTTCTGCTAATTACTTTATAATATACAAAGTATAATAAAAGTATTACAATATTCAAAAAAATTCAAACCCGAAATTTTGATTAATTTCAGACATTTCTAAATCTGAAAAACTCATTTTTGGCCTTGCCTCTCTCTGTGAACAAACGTAATGATTCAAAAACGCTTTCAGTGTCACGAAAAATTTAGTACATGGATTTTAGACCAAATTTGCAGATTTCTGAGAAGCCTGGAATGAAATCGATTCACAGAAAGCCTATCTGGCAGTTCGATTGTGTCTTAATTTGGGTTTCGTGTATTGTGATTCCAACTATTAGCACTATTAAGAAAAATAATTCTATTTATATTTTAACTAAGTAAATTAAACATTTGACTTTTACTACGAGATTCACCTAGGCAGTACGTATGAGATCGTTCCGAAGAGAAGGGGAGAATAGCTGTTTTAGAATCTTCGCGGTTCAATACCCGGATGATGAGCTTCCCGGCAAATACGTCACTCACAGCCTCGACGGATCCTGTAGTTTATATATAATTTGAAAGACACTCGCCACAACTATGGGAATTCGATAACTTTATAACACAAGGAGCTATGTAAATAAAATTTTATACGCATGTTTATTATATCAAATATATAGATAATTACTATATTTTCAACTAAATCTTATTTAAGATTGACCGTCTGCTGGTTTATATTTATCTTGTGATTGTATGACTGTAGTTTTTTTACCAAGTTTTAGTGTCTATTGGCCTTATAAAGGCATCTAAACTATGAATTCCTTGGGATAGATGCAGTAAAAATACTAGGTATATGATAGAGACTTATGTTTTGTAATTATGGTTCATTAATGCCACGCAAGATATTCTGTCTCCTTCTCCCTCAAAGCTCGCAATTGTATACGAGGGAATAAGAATATTATCTTTATTCGGTAGTATAGAGAAAATTTCAAAGATACCATTGAGGCTGGTTGGAATTATTTTTTATGTTTGTCTGAAAACAACTAATAAATGCTTTGCGCTAAATGAATGAAATATGGTATATGATCTTTATGCCAAATCTGTGGATTTAAAAAAATTTTTGATCCACATTATGTTAGTCAGGATATTTGTAAACAGGCGAAAGAGACGAATACAAAATTTAAGAGTCAAAGAGATAAAATTTTCTATATTGATTTAATATCTAAAGGCACAAATTCGTTTCAAATTTTGAAACAAATATGTGTAATGTATGATCCTAAGTCTCTCTGTTTCTACATTATTTCTCATACATGTAAACATTATTACTCAAAGCGCAATTACTTCTGTACATGTAATTTTATATATAGTATTATTTCTATAACTGCCGGCTTTCTGGCACAGAGGTAGCGCGTCTTTCTCGTGTTCTGGGAGTCCCGGTTTGGGCATGGTTGTTCTTCTGTGTGCTATCTGTGAGATATGTGGCTGTGCCCCCTGTAAAAAGGGGCTGTGCAAGAAAAAGGGGGTGCTCTTGGCCCTATTTGGCGCTACTTCAAAAGCAACAGACGCTCCTTTCGGCTTCAATCTGCTGCTGTCTCAGCGTGGGGCTTGTCCATTGGCAAGTGCCATAAATAACAACACAACAACATTTCTATAACTTTTTTTTCTAATTAAATTTTAGTCTCATTCGGTTGTTAAAAGAGGCGCCCAAAATACCTAAAGATTACATGAGTACATTGTATTATGAGGTACATAACTCCGAATCATGGGGTAGAGAAGAGAAATGCGAGATGTTTTGACCTTCACGACTTTGGGGTCAATGCAAAATTGTATGCGGGCGGAGTATATTTTTATTACAGAGCATATGAAAAAGACTCTCTATGTTTATTAAAATTAATACTCAATTTTATTTGAATAAAATCTGATGTATTTTTCATACTTGTAAAAATTACTTATTCATATATCTTCTGCTTTTTAAAATTAATTGTATTAATAGGAGAATTACTAAAAAAATTACATGAAAATTTGGAATTTCCTGCATAATATGCCGTGAATGATTTAAATCGGAGCGAATTTAATCCTAGCTGTTTATTGATTATCACAACAAGATCAATCGCTTTTTAGATGTTCCCGATAATCATCAGACATGTAGCTTCAAGGTCGAGCAGAGGAATCAAAAGCATGTACGTGGTCTGCCTGATGAATACGATGATTTCCAAGGAACGGTATATGTCAGCGTTCATCCGAGATTAAAGCAGTTTGAATTTTATTTTATTTTAGATTTTTAAACTATAATCGCAACTATCGATTAAACATGCATTCAAATGATTTTTATATGCAGAATTATTATATTATAGGTGATTTAGAAAATGTTTACGGTGTATTTCCGTTTTTCAAATTCAGTTTTGGTTCTTTGGAATTTCCTTTTTATGTTTCATATGGAGTTGTAGCGATTGAAGGTCGAGGTACGAACCTACAACGCTTGGGTCTGTAGCCGAGTATCATGCCGATCAAGCAAAAGGGACCCTTCAGCTCGAAGGATATTATTTGGCTTACAAGGCTGACGCTACAGAGTTATCCGTACAATAAACATTCTCTTTGAATTATTCTATTGAAGGAACTGGTGTTTAGCGAGGGGGGGGGATCATTTTACCTTTCTTAGACATCTATAAAAACAAAGATAAATTCAATGTTGAGTTATTTTAATGTCCTCTGTAAAGAAGCACTAAGGATATTTTGGAACAGCTCTCATAAATTTGAACTGTGGTGAGATGACGAAGATGTCATCTGAACCGGCACCTTCATTCTAAATTTCCATATCACACCAGAAGAAGGATACTTGACCCCCAAAAAAAGATTTAACATTGCGCCAAACCCGTTTACACGATTGCTCTTCGATATAATTGGGACTCGAACTTAGAACCCTACGGTCCTGAAGATGAGACCTTACCACTAATCCACCGTGGTTGGTAATTTCTGTGACAGTGGACAATTTCCATTAAATTGAGTGTGCATGCGTGTGTGTGGTTGGGGGCTAGAAGGGTGTGTGTGGAATATGTGCTCTAATTGTCGTTCATTGATCAGTATTGATGACTTAATAACTATTCAGATCAAAATACTATTATATTACAATCCAAAGAAATAAATTTAAGTGTATACATAAAATTGGGAAGATGGTTTATTAATAAAAAAGTATTTTAATTTTATATTCCCTCTTTATATCCAGTTTACTTTTTGCAGTAAACAATAAATGTGGTTGTCAATATTCGTTTTCAAAATACCATAGATGCACAAATCGGATTGCGCTGCTGAAGTGGCTTGAAAGTTGAATTGGTTTGAAAATGCACGAATACGCCTTGGTGATACTTACTTGTATCCTTGAATACCTTATCTTAGATTATTATTTAACCATGTTATGTACAATGTTTCTATTTATTTATTTGCATTTTTGAAATTTGAATGCTGTATATATTATACGAGCAGTCCAGCAAAAATTCCTTAGTACTGATTTTATTCATACCGGTTAGATTTATATTGTTTAAAAATAAAGGACGTTGATAACAAAAATGTTTTTAAATATTTTTAATTCCAAAAAATATCTTTTAATCAAAATTTACATTATGACCTAAGTATTCTTGTATTATTTCATGAATACAAAATGTTTAGAAGCATAATTTGAAAGTAATATTACATTCTTTCGCTAACACGTTGTAAATAATGCACATTTTGATGATAGATTAGCTTCTTCAAGGTGAAAATGGAACAAAAAAACTATGTAAAATAAATTGCTTTTGATAATGAAGTGGGCAGCTATATTCTATTTTGAGCACAATTGGGAAAACATTTAAATTTTTGTACCGTTATTTGTCAAAAGTGATGAATATTTATCTTAAATGTATGCTCTTCTTTAACAAGATTTCAAGACTAGATTTTAGCCTTTTTTTAGCATCAGAGAAATAGAAATAAATATTCAAGTCATCTTAAAGTAAAATTCGAAATATAGAACGCAGTTTACATTGCGAGATCAGAATTAATATTCGAAAAAAAAAGATGTTTATCTGCTACTTGTTTACTTCACAGAATGCGCATTTCATTTGTTTCCTTAAATTTTGCAGACATTTCAACAGATATTTCATTTTTCAAATGTTTGGAAAATTTTATTTCTAAGCATTTTTTTAGAAAACAACTTTTATATGAAAATTCACGCTATAGGTTTCACTATAAAATTTGTATCCTAACCCAAAGTTTTATAATAAAAATTGTTTCAATTAAATTAAATTAAATTTTCAGTACGGAAAACAATAGAACCGTATATTTCGAATGAGTTAGGACTTTATTTTATACTAACCTTCTTTGGCCACCAGTTAGTAAAATGAGAATTATAATTGTGATTACATTAACTTTTTCACTCTTGTATGTGACTTAATATGCATGATTCTCTGAAGAAATTATTTTTAAGCATCAAATTAAGACAAATTAAAGTTATCTTGGTACTTTTCTGTTAGCCGGGCGCCAAGGAAAATTCTCCACTGAAAATATGGTGAATTTTTCGCTTTCGAAAAATTGCCAAATAATGTAGAATTAATGTGTCGAAGCAAAACCTTATCTAACCAAATGATATAGAAGCAAAACCTTATCTAACCAAATGATGTAGGAGCAAAACCTTATCTAACCAAATGATGCAGAAGCAAAACCTTATCTAACCAAATGATGCAGAAGCAAAACCTTATCTAACCAAATGATGTAGAAGCAAAACCTTATCTAACCAAATGATTTAGAAGCAAAGCCTTATCTAACCAAATGATTTAGAAGCAAAGCCTTATCTAAATATTTTTTGCTTCTAAAACCTATTTCTTTTTCCGTTTGAGAAATATACGAAGTAAATTTATGCATATAACTCGTTTTTTACCGTGACTTCGTAGGCATGGAAAAGCACGCGACTAACCTAAAAACAATTTATTTCTATTGTGTGACTGAAATAAAGCAAAACAACAAATCTAGTCCATATTTCTTTAAAATCAATTCAAGTCTATTTTATTTATGGATCCAGATTTGGATAGTTTCCACAGTTTTATACACATTTTTTAAACTTTTAATTAAAATGAAGATACAGTTGCTAACAATTACAACATACTGCACATGCGTGAGTTTTCAACGACAATTGGGGCAAAACAAATGCGTGAATTTTCCACACCAGTTGGGGTAACGCAATGCGGATTAGAAATTTCATTTATTCTGTTTTATTTTAATTAAAAAATGTTTCAAAATGAATCCAAAAAATCGATTTATTAACAATTTTTAATTTTAAATACATCAAACATTAAGAAAACAGATAGAATCATTTGAAATAATCGGTCGAAAACATGTTAAACCTAACCTCATTAGCGTTAAACATAACCTCATTAGAAAAACAAACTGAATTCATTACTTATTTGGCGGTGGAGAAAAGAAGATTTTTGGTGTGAAAGTTCGTTTTTAATTAATAAAAAAAAATAACCATTCAGTATTAAACGGAATAAATAGTAGTCTATGTCCTATTCTATACTATAATCTATGTTTGTGGTAAATTTCACCCAATTTCGTTCAACTGTTCTGGCGTGATTGACTAACATCACTCATTCATCCATGCATCCAAATGTACACTTTTATAATAGTGGTATAGATATACAAGAACTGCTCATTTAAAGTTATAATAGTTATTGCTATTGTAGGAATGGATGTCTCGCCAAAAATATGCCAAAATGTAATTCAATTTACTTTTTTTTAATTATCATAAATTTACTTTTTACATCTTAATATAATTAGGAAAAAATAGTAAATCATTCAAAAAAGTTTTTTTATCATGCCCGAACATGATGTTATTTTGGGAATGAGGTTTCTCGATTCAACAAAAATCTGTAAGCGAAAAATTGAATTTTTATCTGCACGAGCATCTCAAAAAAATCATCTTTTAATAACGCATTGCCATAGCATTTAAAAAAGCTCTGATTTAAAAAATAAATTAATGACTACAGCAAATAAAACCTAGAAAAATGTCATTTTGCGCACAAGATTATATGAAATGAAATGAATAGGAAATGTGATATATATTTTAAAACAATCAATGCGAGAAGTAATCTTTTGGATCGTTTGCAGTACTAAAGTGACTCATTCAATGAAACAATTGAAATGAATACAAATATAATTTAACTTGCATGAGCATGTGGCGCTTGGCAGTTCTAGAAATTATGTTCTTACATGACACATTGAAAAATGCATAGCATATTTCATTTTAATCTTTTATTATTACTTTATGTTGATGGCATCATTGAATAATCTCTCTATATGTAAGCGATCTTCGTCAACTTCTATATCAAAGCTATATACTCTTACAGCAATATTTTCAAAATTTAAGTGTCAAACTTTGATTAAAAAAAAGGAACAAAACTTATTAATCAATCGTTCTTTTAGTTTTCATCTTATATCACTTTCGAAAAGTTTATAATGCTTTTATTATTTCTCTACAGGTTACTTCAGAGATAACGTTGGTTCCTACGATCATCTTTTCACTACCCTTGGTGTCATGTGCCTCACCTGCGCGGTTCTGTGGCTGCTGGAGCCTCTACTCAAGAAAATCAAGCCTTTGAAATGAAGTGCGACTCAGCAGTATTATTTCAAAAACTTCCTAGACCTCAGCCTCGTCGTTCTGACTTGCCGTCTTTCATTGTGATATAGAGAGAAACAAAAACTCGTCTTCCTCGTGTTCGATAACTTATGCTTTTATGGTAGTCCACGAACATTGAAGGTTTTGTTGTTGAACTCTGGTTTTAATTCTACGTTAATTAATGCTTTTTATTTTTTTAAAAAAAGTACCCAGTGTTTGCTGGCTAATAAATAAATCCGTTTGTATTGTTTATCCAGCATAATTGTTTAGTAATGGATGATTTGGTTTTGAAGTGAAACTTCTATGGTAAAATATTTAAGGTAGAGATTTTAAAGCTGCAATTTGGAACAAAAGTCAATGCTGCTGAATAGCAACAATTTAGCAAAAGTTTCTTATGTTAAAATTCTTACAAATTCCTCAAGTGGGATACATAAAAATGATAGTCCACTTTGAATAATAGCACGAATGCTAAATTGATTTGCAAAACAGAAATCCCCGGCTTATGTATAGTTATATGCAATTATGATTCGTCTAGGAATACTGTCTTCAAATGCAATGTCTACTGGAAGAATCCATGCATTCCTAGTGCTTCAATCCCAAAAATTGTACTGTAGCCATCAGCCATACTGTAAATGTTATGTCCAACCAGTCCAAGTATGGTCCTTCTCGAGATGTGGCCACTTTACAAGTGCGATATCCAATATTTAAATACAAATCTTACATTGTGCTGTAGCTTAAGACAGCTAATTCTAGGTACTCTCAGGATATAATTGTCCCCAAATCAAATGGTGTCTTAAAATGGGAACTGAGAGAAGAAATTAAGCTACAATGGTTTGGCAGATGGTATATGTCCAAAAAAAGGAAGAGTAACTTACAATTTTATTCCTAATCCTGAAATAAAAATAAAGATATCATCCACTGGTAATCCAAATTATATCAGGACATGGAAGATTCCTTGCATATTTCCAAAGATTTGGAAGAATGCAGGGAAAAAAATGCATTTGTGGAGGAATCGGTACTGCTTACCACTATTTAAAGGAATGTACAGAAATCTCCGATCATAGAAAACATCTGCAAGTTAATAATAATGACTTGAGTTCAGTACTGATGGTTCCAAGTAATCTTAGGACTCTGAAGGACATGATGTCTAAAATTGTCAGTTTTTTCCCAACTATTTGAAAGTCTGTATAGGAGGAAGTGGTCTGTTTATGACCACTTTGGGGTCAAGTATCTTGAAGAGAATATTAGTTTGACAGATTCGGTCAATGTATGATTGTATATTGCTTCAGCCCACAGTCGACCACAATAAATCCTGTGGATACTGCTAAGTTCAGTGGTAGCGGGGTGGTCGGCTGTACAGAAGAAGGTACTCTCAGGACATTAAATTGAATTATTAATTAAATATTAATTGATAACAAGACATTAATTAATAAAGAATTTAATAGTAGAGGATGTCGGGGTTCCTATGATGAATGCAATAATCGTGTGTCTATTCTAGTGAAATATATGCTTATAAAATTGTTTATTGAAAATTGAATGATTGAATATTATTTTAATAATCAGCGTAAGTGTTTTCGATTACCTATCAAATTAAATGATAATCGGTAAGAATTCAGAAGGGAGACGCCATCTTTGTCATTATCTATTATAGAAGTTTCACTTCAAACTTTTACTTATAAGAATGAGAAAAGATTTATTTCTTTTGTAATCGATGTGATTGTACTTAAACTATAAGTATAAATTTTTTGCAGCTAGGAGGATTTTATGGTATCCACTTATTCCTGAAAGTGTTTTTCTTGCCTTTATTTTGAATGTGATAAAAATGATCTAACTTCAAAAAAAATTGTAAACTAAGAACTTTAAATTGGATACCGTAAACTTCATTTTTATGTGTCCATTTATTTGCTCATTGTGGATTTGTCTACAGAATTTCTTAATTTATTCAGTTAAAAAAATTCTGTATCCTTGTTTAAAGTAGACTACTTTACTTATTTTATAAACTAAAAATGTGTTAGTTTTCATACATATATTAATTATTTTAAAGACTGTGTGTGTGTTGTGTTGAAAATAATATCATGGGTTATTGCTTACTTTTTATAATACTGTTTGTTTTTGTTTGCATTAACTTATAGTACATTTAGATTGTTTTTCTTTTTAATGTTCAACTTTTAGCCGTCCAATAAGTTTTGAGATAAACTGAAACATCTCGGAACAAAAATAAATATCACAAAATCAAAGATTTCTTAATTCAAGATTGCAGATTTCTCTATTTAAATTTGAAATTTTTAGTGATTGTCATCACTAAAATATTTATTGTTGAAGAAAAACTAAAACCCCAAATTAAAAGGGAAATTTTGTGAATTTCTATAATATTTTATTGGAATTTTTAAAACATTTAAAATGTTTGTTTCTGACCTGACTTTGTCCTATCCTCATATGACAGTATTCTGTAATAGATCTGTCTTTGTAAAATCCCATCACATATTATTGTTGAGGAAATTATATAATTTTTAGTAGCATCTGTTTATTTGTTATTCAGAAAAGCTAATGTTAGAAGTACTCTAGATAAAATTACCTTTATACTAAATAGAATAGAGTCAATTACCTGAATTTTGTATAATCCGATCTAGTTTAAAGAAATAATTCTGAATAATTTTTGTAACTAATAAGAAAGAAAATATTTTCTACATTTATTTCCGTAATCATTTTAAGCGTTTACGCATTCTTATTATGTATATTTCTATTTTCTTTAAAATTAAATCAGACACTTTAAAATTTATCTCAAAATGTGTACAATATTATATTCTTGGATTTCTTTTCCTTACTGCAATTTTTCAAACTTTAAATAGAGTATTTCATAAATATTTGTAAATGATTAGCTATATTATGAATTGAAAAATTTACATATAAGAGCTTGATTTATAATTTTAAAAAAACATATGCTTTTTATATTGTGGATTGTTAGGATGTGAGCATTTTTTAGAATTCTGGCCTAGCAAACTTTTCTGTTTTTCGACTTGCACTTACATCACTTTTAGATCAAATAGTTATCAATCGATCACACTTAAATTTGATACTAGAAGGAATATTGTTAATTTAAAATTTTGAAACTGAAGAATGAGAAAAATGAGGATTTCCCTTGAAATGTATGAATACAGTTATGCAAATGAGAACCCTCCTTCCTAATTTTGTAAATTTCAGATTCAATATCATCACTTTCAGAACTCATATCATGTATTCAGAACTTTACATCACGATTTAGTTTTCTGCATAAAATATAACAAATGCCAGTCTGTTACTCACCAAACGACTTTTGTCGGATATTACATTTTACATTATACATTCCAATTTCCGGAGCCAAAAGACCTCTTTCCGGTTTTAATATATGAGAAGGATTTTATTATTTTTAAAAAAAATAATAATAAAGTAGAAAATGAAAAGAAAAGTGCGCAAAACAAATGCAAACTTATGAACGATATTTAAAGCAAAACAGTTATGAGTAAAGCAATCAGAAAGTAAAAAATATACCTCAAACAATAAACAAAATAGAAGAATTTTATGCTATTGGAAAGGAAATTAAGCTCAAAAAGATTCGTGATTAATGGTGTTTTATTGGAAAATTGTTTTCTTCATATTTGGAACATTTTAAATGTTGAATTGTGGTTCTTGAAAAGATGTTTCTGGTTATATTTTTATAAGTATTGTAATTTATTTTATGCAAATATTAATTTTGAAAATTGCTGCTCCGTATGTTTTAAGATTATAGTATTTATAAATTACTACTGCGAAATAACACCATATCCTCATTCCTAGAGAATAATTCGATCCTGCTCAGTTTGAGGTGGATGTAGGTGTAACAAGGAAGCTTTTGAATTTGCTTTCTTAAAAACATTTACGATTAGAAAACAAGAGAAATATTTAAAATTTAAATTGCATACGATTAAATTTGAAATAATGGAATTGTTTTTCATGCACCAGCAAACACAACATGCACCAGCAAAATTGTTGCTTAGCTAGCAATCCTCCTCATCTCGTTTGTTTTGATGAGTTGCCACTTCGTAAAGAGAAAAGTGATTATTGTGCTTTTAATGGAATTTGCATACAAAGCATTGAGTACAGAAAAGGAACAGAAAAATCCAGACACCCAGGAATATAAATAGCTAAATAATAAGAATTTTATAGTTAAATGGGTTTTCTAGAATAACATAGCATGTAAAAATAAAAATCGAATTTTAATAATCTGAATAAAAAAACAAGAAAACAAAACAATGTAATCTGAATTTAAAAAATAGAAAGAAAGAATTGATTTTTTATAGTCTGGCATACTATTTGTAAATTATAAATGTTCTGTGCTTGCAACTATCAGTACATATATATATTTTTTAATTACAAAATTCGTCACTATTCAGACCATTGTAGCAACCAAATTAAGCTTTTAATTTATTTTTGGATAGTATAGGCTAATAAAAAAAGGCGTTTTTAATGCATAATGAAAAATTAATGTTTTATAAAGATTATTATTTAATGTTTAATTACAAATTTTTATTTAAAATTTAATTATAAATTTAACTTTCTTCTTCATGACATTGGAGCATATTTTTGTACATAAACAAATTTGCGCCATTTAAATTTTTTTTAATTATTTAAATTCTTTTGAATAAAATATTCGTTTTTGTTTTTTAATTTTTTCTTTAATTTAAAAAAATGTTTTTGATTAGTTTTAAATACAGTTTTACAACAATATTTTTCTTTGCTTTAGTTACTACATCTATATACACGTATGTTTTGGCGTTAATTGCGATATTGGAATTAACATTGTCGCTGCTATATAATGAAAAGCATATTTTAAAAATAAAACACATATAGAAAAATCAACATTAAAATATTATAATTTTACTATATATTCCGAATTTCCGTTCTAACGCCATGCGAAAAATTCGAAACTTGGTACACATTGGCATAATGAAGTCCATAATGTCAGATGCTAGCAAACCAATAAGAATAATCCAAATCAAAAATATATTTATTTAGAATTTTTAGCTCTATAAAAAAATGCTTATACGAAAATAGTAATGTTTCTTATTTTCATATTACCTGCCTTATATAATAGGTTCAATCTCTGAGAAATCTAAATTTAATCGTGCCCTGCATAAAAATGCGATTGATTGTTATATCTGAAAATTGATCTAACGTGCAAGACTTTAAACCGTCCAATTTAGAAGAATTATAGCTCATTAATCTTTTCTAAAGGACATAGATTTAAAGCTTTTAATTTTAAATTAACATCTACATTACTTTTCTAATTTCATAGAAAAGTATTATAAAACTTGCGTAGATGTGACGTCATGTGCGATTTTAATCAGCCATCAACAAGCCTTCAGTTTCTTATAGGATAGAATGCTAATCTGTTTAATCTGTGAAAACTAGTTTTCTAAGTCTGATGCATGACTTTTATAAGTTGCTGCTTAATATATTTTTTGGTTTTATACAAGATTCAAAATGTCTGTCGTCAGGTGTTCATCAAGTTCAATATTTAATTAAACAACCGTCCATTATCTAGCAAGTACTTAAAATTGGCTTATTGATTCCTATCCAATGCATTATTGAATTTTTGGTTGATCCGTAGAGAACATCACCCTGTTGGCGCACTTTTCAAAATCGCCAACTCCCCATGCTCTTGCGTCTCATCTTCCGGAGGAAGACAACCACCAACAACAACATCGGGTTGCCATATTTGGCGCTAAATATCCTTGGCGAAAAGGGGTTGATGCCCTCTCCTGTTTTACCGAATATTTTTTACAAGAATTGAAGCCTCTATTTTTCTATATATTTAAAAATGAGAAAAGTGAACTAAGATTTCTATTTAATTAAAAACAGTTTTCATTATTTTCTTACTTTTGATAAAAAAGGGTTATTTTTTATTATAAGTTTACTACATGAGATTTTTCATATATCCTTTTAAATATTAAATTATTTTAATACTCTCTTTTTCATCCCTGTTTATAAAAAATTGATGATTTTTTATTTTAATATAAACTTATCATTGCAGATTTTGTACTTGAAATATTTAGCTGTCTGCTTTTTATTAAAATAAGCTAAATTAAAATGTATGTGTCGAAGAAAAGTTCTTATTTAGTTGAGTGGTGTTGCCTTTAACATTTCCATTTGTATATAGTGTTTCATATTGTACTTTGTATTAATAAAGATTTGTAAGAAAAAAAATGTTTTTCTTTCACATATTATTTTTATTTTTTAGCCTTAAGAAATTAAAACAAACAAACAAATCATAATTTGTTTAAGAATAAATAATTGATACAATATTTCCATTCAAGAGACGCTCTTATATCTTGAAACTAATTCCTTTCCAACGGTAAACTTTTATAAACCTAAAAAATATTTAATAAAGATTAAAATGAAATCTATTATGCATATTTCAATATATCATGTTTGAACATAATTTTTTGAACAGCCAAGCTCATCGTGCTCGGGCAAGTTAAATTATATTTTTATTCGGGCAAGTTAAATTATATTTTTATTGCAATACTAAAGTGTCTCATTGAATGAGACACTTTAGTATTGCAAACGATCAAGATAAATTTGTCTCGCATTTATTGTTTTTAAAAAATATCATGTTTCCTATTTATTTCATTTCATATAATCACGTGCTCAAAATGACATTTTCTAGCTTTTATATGCTTTAGTCATCAACTTATTTTTAAAAAAAATTAGAGCTTTTGTAAATGCAATGTCAACACGTTATTAAAAGCAGATTTTTTTAAAGATGCTCGTGCAGATAAAAAAAATTCTTATTCGCCTATGGATTTTTGTTGATGCCAAAAATCTCATCCCAAAAGCAACATCATGTTCTGACATGATGAAAATATTTTAATTTTAAACCAATTTTTTACTTTTCTATTAAATTAACAACACCACTGAGAATGAAAAAATATATTAAAATGATTGAAAATTTTCTAAAAATAAAAACTAGCCGAATGAAATTACATGGTTGGCTACTACTACAACGAATTTCGAAAGAAGATTATTCTTACAAACAAAAATGACGGTACTGAGACTAATGACACGATTCGCATTCTAAACGTGAACATTTCCTTTCAAAACGTGCTCGAAAGCATTTTTCCAAGTATCGAACCATTTTTCTTGATACGTAAGCATTTTCTTTTTAGTTTTCCGATTACGAAGTATACAAAAGGAAACTATTGTAATCGTCAAAAATTTGAAATCGTGATTTTGACGAAACTTGACGTTCAGTTCGGCATGGGGGATTGGAATTTGGGAATTACGCCATCATGATCACGATAGCTGAAAAATGTCTTGGGAATGACGTCTGAAATTTCGTATATGCTGTCAACATTTTATCGTATTATATTTTTTCGGTATATTTTGTCAGAAATTTTACATTTCTTTAGAATTCTGAATGAAATCTATTCAACGAAAGTTGTTTTTCTGTCTGCCTGAGTGCAAGTGATCACGATTATAAAATGTAAATAGCTTAATATATAAAATTCGGTACAGAACCTTAATACACACCCATACTGTAATTTTGCATCAAATATGGAACTTAATCCATCACCAGCTGTTGGTCGTACTTATGTCGATGATGATGGTTAAAAAACTTAGCAACTACAGTAAATTAAACTTGAATCACATATTTAATATTTAAATTGTAAAACCAAATCAATTTTATTTACCAGTTGACCATCTATCAATGGTCAATTCGTGGAACATAAGAAAGAGAGCGCAAATATAAATAAATTGTTTCTGATGTTCTCGAATGTCCGCTTTACAAAGGAAGGGGGGTGCAGTAAATTCTAAGAGTATGGACCCCTGTGCACCTGAGGTCAGAAGTCTGACTTCTAGCTCATACACGTCACAAGCCCTTTTTATGGGGTTGATTTCATTCATCCATCCACAGATCATAATTTAGATCTGGAACAGAGAACGATCCCATCTGACCCATTACCCCCAGTGGTATTACTCACGACATGGGGATTTTTTTTAACCACGACAGATTTAATGAGAGCCAGCCACCAAACTCTCGGGGAACTACGACTGGTGGGTTCGAACTCGCAACCCAAGGTTGCGAGTTCGAACCCACCAGTCGTAGGTTTAATTTTAAGTTAGGATAAAAATTAATTTTATGCTATAATATATAATTTCAATAGAATTGATTTTGATGGAAAAAAATCAATCAATCAATCAAATCAATCAAATTCAAAAAAATCAATCAAACAATTAAAATTTTTAAAAAATGAAAAGAGCAGTTTTGTTACTATTAGTGAAACTATCTGCCATGTGAAAATCAATCTCACACACATAACACAACAAAATACTATCACGTGATCCGTTGCCTTTGACATAGAGGTTATTTCAACCTCATTCATGGCCACACCAATGGAAGAGATCTCCTCAAAGCTTTCTTGCTTACTCACTAATGAAAGTGCTATCCCAGTGCGCTTTGCACGGTATTGACATACAATAGTTAGAAAATACTAACGTTTTGGCGTTGTTTTAATAGCTTTACCAACCTATTATGTTATCATTGAGGAATTTTCTGGTGATTAATCCCTGCATACAATTAATACTATTCGAAAACGGAATTTATGTTCTAGGCACATTTTTTCCCATCAGATAAAAACAGAAATTTGATAAAAGCTATATTTATGCTCACAAAATCCTATATCAAATTTCATATATTCAGGTCATTACGTTTTTAATTATAACGTTTATATTTTTGTGAAAAGATAGATGGTCATTCCTTTTTGGATTTGGCTCAAAATTTGATAAGAGTCTGAACAGTCAAGGTTAAATCAATGTACCAGGTTTTATAAATCCAGTTCTCTTCATTTTGTAGTTATCAGGTGAAATTATATTCGAACAACCAGACAGATACTTTCTCAGCAGAGATTTTGCTCAAAATTTGATAGAAATCCGTAAATTTGATGTAAAGACCTTGTACTAATTTAACCCAACTAGATGAGAGAGTTTTAGATTTGTCTTTCTCACAGACAGATATACATCTTATAAAATGCGTGTTTTTCAAATTTATGGAGGTCTAAAAATAAAGATTCATGGTCTAAAAATAAGATCCTGATTTCGAATTGTTAGGCTATGCTTCCTCTATGTTACGTACAAAAGAAATTGAAAAATAAAACGCCAAACCACTGACTAGGTCTCCGGAGAGAACCCCATTGAAGCCACTTCCAGAGAAATGTGTTCAACATTTTTAATAAAGTAACACAGCATCATTTTTAAAACACTTTAAAACCATCTATAAGAAAAAGTTTAATTAAAAAAAGATGATTGGTATTTACAGATATAGTTTCACTTGCTTTTTTTGTAACCGTTTACTATGTTTAAATTAATTAAAGAAAAAAATCCGTAATATAAAAAAATTAAGCCAATTCCAACTTAGGGCAACAAGGAAATTTTTTTATTTTAATTGCTATTTATTAAATAATTACAAATAATACAAATAATTGATAAAAACAATTATACATGGTCGAAACAAAATCAAGTTCGTATCCGTTGAAAATAAATCAGAATAGTCGCAGAACACACTCAATTGGCGTTGAATTTTCAACGCCGTTTGAGGTGACGCAATTGCGTAAGTTTTTCACTTTAGTTGTGATAATGCAATACAGATTAGAAATTTTTAATATTCTTAACTCTGTATTACTTTAATTCGAAACTACTTCAAAATGAAATCTAAAAATCGACATACATTGGAATTTTTATTTGTTAAAAAAATATTATTCTGACAGGCGTAATTCGAAATTATATGAAAATCATGGATCATTTTTGATTTGGTTTACTCATAACTAGCATTGTATTTGGTAAAAAATTAATTTTTTATTAATCTGAGTAAATTTCTTGATCTTATCGGGGGCATTTGATGGTTTTGGTTTCCAATGAGTTTCATTACCTTTTCTACCAAAGAGTTCAGTTAAGAAGTTACATTTTTATTCGAAGTTAATATGTAGTGCAACCTTTAAGTGTATAAAAAAACTGTAATCTAGAAAGTTGTTGCTTTTTATTATATTTGAAGTAGTTACTAAAGAACAGATATTTTTAATCTGATCATTTTTTTTTATCCGTGGCTAAAGAAAATTCCAGATTCAAGTCTAGAAACTTTTGAGAATTTATTTTTTTAATTAATCAAGTAAGTTTGCTTATATTTCTTGTAACTAATTGATACAGTTTCCGAAAAAACTTTGCATTCAGTTTTAAATTCTGATTTTACAGAGATATATTAACAGCAAAAAAACTGTAAATATTTTTTTCACAAGAAAGAATTTGCAAGCATTCCGTTAGTATTTTCTTAACGGTCATAATGAGGTTGTTTTTTGTGTCAATACTTGGTTGAACTCTCGAATTTTGTGCCTTGATAGTTAAAACAAATATTGAAAATGATGACTGATTCAGATTACAAAGTAAATTGGAAGATTTTAAGTTTTAGAATTCTATGTATTAATTCTAAAGCACCCTTACCACTCCAAGCTACTAAATATCCTTAAAATCATAAATTTATTATAAAAATCGTGGGTAAGTTCTCGAAAAAATTCTGTCATCCGGTTTTACAAGCAGCGCATGAATTAAATATTAGAATATATTTTTAATTATATTTCTATCTGGTATTCAAATATAAAACTTTTTTTTTCAAATTTATTTGACATTTTAAAACTTTAAATTTACAAACATATTAAGCCTATTATTCATGAAAATATAATTGTATTAATTATTTCCATCCTAATATCAAATTAGCACTCGAAACCAATATGAATTATTTTTCTTTACTTCATATTCATATAGAAAATAGCAATACAAATTACAATTATTTAGTTTTTAACTTCTAATAACTACTATGATATTACTTAGTTATAAGTCTTGAAATGATATCAGAATAATATAATATGTTCTTACATGTTCTACATACATATAAATGCAATAGCGTTTTCAATAAATATGCAAAAAGAATTATAACACTTCATAATTAACGTAATTTGGATCTGATATTATAAATAGAAATTACATTTAGGCCAAAGCTGCCATCTCTTTTGGTTTTAAGCATCAAAAAAAGTTTATAAGAAAATTAAAAGCCTTCAATGATTATTTTGGGAAGTGTTTGGTTTATTAATGTAAGCATGTGAGCAAGGTTACATGCATAACTAGAAGCTTCCTTGACACAGCTAGAATTTTAATGTTTTATGATGTAATTAAATTTTTATGCATTACTTAATGCATTACATAACTATACAAAAAAGTAGACATTTACTAGACAAAAATTTTAATCGATAAGCTATTCTTTGATATATTGCCAAGGGTAAACGCTTTTTACACTAGTATTCCTCGAATTTATTGTTATATAAAATTAAAATAAAGCCGTTCATAAAATCGTGCTTAATTAACCTTTATCTATATAGTTACATTTTCTAATTTTAGAATGAAGAAAATAAACAAATTAAAAAATGAAATTAATTTTAACTATGATTTTGATTAACTACTATCTCATAACCTATTATAAGATGCAGGGTAACTTAAGAAAACTTAAACCTAATTGAACAAAAAAAAATGAATCAAATCGTTAAACACTTAAAATGTTATTGTAATCAACGGGATATCTGATACTTGAAAATGGGGCCTTTAAGAAGCTCAACAATTTTTATAAGCCAAAATGAGATGCAATGGTATTGTTAAGTATCAAACACATTATATTGTCCTCTTTGTTTTTCAACACATTCTATGAAAACAGAAGAAAGAAAAGTAGAATATTTACAAGACACATTGACTGGAAGAAAAATAACTAATTAAATTGTCATAAATATGTATTTTTATAAAGGATGTCGTCGAATTATGTAATCTATAAAAAAACTTTCTCCTGTTCTTTGACTACAACAATTAATAGAATTTAAAGAGCATATTCATCAATCGAATATTGATAAGGCATCTGAAAAACGTTTACCATTGTGGATATCCAATTAAAATATATTACACGAATACAATGTAAACAATATTTTGATCAGTTTAGTTCCAAAGAGAGAGAAGATACTTAATTTTTAAGCTTCACTTTCACTTCATTCTGAGAGGCATTATCTATGTAGAAGCGGGGGGAAAGGACAAGATACGTTTACATCACAACCCAAAAGCGAAAAGAGTTAAAAATTGAACGAAATATTTATCCCCATGAATATATACTGTGAGATTCTAATAACCGGCTCTCTGGCTCAGAGGTAGCGCGTCTTCCTTGTCTTCTGGGAGTCCCGGTTCGGGTATGGTTGGTCTTCTGTGTGCTATCTGTGAGATGTGTGACTGCGTCCCCCTGTAAAAAGGGACTGTGCACGCGAAAATGTGATGAGTGTGGGGCTAAGTTGTACTCTTGGCCCTACTTGGGGCTATTTCAAAAACAAGACACGCTCAATAGGCTTAAATCTACAGATGCTTTCATCATCGGGACTTGTCCAATGGTAAGCGCTATAAGTAACAACAACAACAGATTCTAATAAGAATTTATTCATACTTGTCGATTTAGGTAAAGAAATTTTCAGGATCTTTTAACCCTTTCACGGGCCATAGGAAGTATACTTCATCAATTTTTATAGGAAATTATGTAGATTGGCCCAAGATCTGACAAATTTTGCGATTAGACAGAAACTTGGATTTTTCAGTTTTTTATCTCACATACAATGATGTATCTTGGTTTGTAACTTAATAACTAATTAATCATGTTAATTAATTAATCAACATTAATTTATTTACTAAGCTAAATGAATTATTTTACTTAAGTCAATCTTAATCCTAAAAGTATTTTAACTCTAACAAGCAGGTGTGGCTTTGTCAAAAAAAGTGTGTCGCAGTCTCCTTAAAAGTATATCAAGCACTATTAGCGAGATATGAATTAAAAGGAACTGTTGTTGTTTCTTATGCCACTTGCCATGGGCAAGTTCGCTGATGTATCAGCGATTGAGCGTCTCTTGTTTTTGAAGTAGCGCCAACTAGGGCCAAGAGTACGATTTAGCTACACACACATCACATTTGCTTGCACAGCCCCCTTTTACAGGGGGGCACATTCACACACCTAGCAGATGGAACACAGAAAAACAACCATGCCCGAACCGGGACGCCCTGATCACGGTATAAAGAAGTTGTAAAACTTGTCACCCTTTCTAAGAGACACATGATTGACCATTATTACATCTGGCCAGCTGTGCGACGATTCTTTCTCTTGTGACTCTTTTCCTTTGTGATTGCCAAAAACGGGGGAATCTCTCCTGTAATGGGACCGTCTGGACATGAATGGAGTCCAGATAATGATCCAAATGTGCATTTTACGGCACTCTAAAGAAATAAATCGAGTCAAAACCTCCAGATGTAAATATTTCCTTATTGTGGAGGGTCAGCTACGAGGGTCGATGATTAGTAAATATTCGCACGGCAAACTTCTAACCACTGGGAATATTTTTGAAGAATTATTGAATGATAGGCATTTCCAGTGCACCAATACGAGAATGAGGTGGAGTTTGACCGAGGATAAAATGGAAGGTTTTTAAAGGAAGAGATGAACTGACGAGCTGGACGACCTTGTGATCTCGAGATCTACAGGAGATTTTTCTTTGGAAAGAAGTTTCGAGCTTTTGATTAAAGATCTACCCAAGATATCGGTAGATCCTTTGAGCTACCCCTGCTGTAGCCGGATACGCTAACAGCTTGTTAGTTTCTTTGTATTAGTCGTGGAACTCTTAATCCAGATGTAAATATTTCCCAGCATATTAACCTAGATGAGGACGAGTTGTTCTTTTTTATTGTATATAACCTGTAAATAAAACCTTTGTATTTAAACGCTACCCGTTTATTTGATCGAACAGGACCAAGTCATTACAACGAGGAAGACGCTCTATCGCTATGCCAAGGACCCGGTAACAGGAAAATAAATGTATACTGTGCGCTATTGAAGAAACTTATAGTGAATGCGTGTATCTCGGTAGTGTTTTTATTCTCATAGCAGATTAATTTTCACAATGATTTTGAGAAAACTCATATTCTGCAGTTTCGATGCTTATTCCGTTAAATATTTATGAGCTTCTTACGAAAGCGGTTGCGTTTATAGGCGAAGTAATTCGGTTTAGACCGGTTTTGAAAGAGTAATAATTCTAAATTCCCATTCATCTCATAGAAAAAGCGACATTCGCTGTTAGTGCAATTCAAAATGCTGCCGCTTTTCTGAGAGTTATTGCTATTCAGTGTTATCACAATCCATTCGGATATTATCTTGATATTATGATGCATCATAATTTTAAATTCACCTTATCTAAAGGCCTTTGTCCTTTTTAAATAATCTTTGAAAAATAATAATTCGCGGTTCGTATTCATTTCACAAATAAAACTACATGTACTGCCGTTGGGGTGAAAATTTTCCTCAGAAAGCTACTTTAATGCTCTACGGGATAGGTACACAGCTACTCATAATGATTAAACCACATTAGATATATTGTATGCAACATACTGAAGCATCTTATTCCTCAATATAAAACATAAATTTTTTTTCCAATCTGCAGATACCAGATCCATTGGCAATATCTTAAAAAATATAAAAAGTTAATAGATATAATAGGTGAATAACCTTTTTTCTAATCTGGTCGGTGAGAAGTTACAAATCAAGTTCACAACAGAAATCGTTTCCTTAACCAGAGAGATGACAATCACATCTTTTAGTGACATTTTAATTGGTCGGTTTTCTCAATCAATCGGCCATGCACTTTTTTTCTTTTTTTTTTCTTGCTTTATCAAAGTTCACATTCTTTTATCAATGGTTCATTCAAAGCTAAAACCGTCCTTTTTAAGGAAAAAATTCATTTTTTTAAAGTTTTAAACTTTTTATTTTCTATAAAGATTCAGTTAAAAAAGAAAAATCGGGTTTTATTTGAATGAAAAGTCACCTTTCATAAAAAAAAATTCTTTTGATCTGGACATTTTTAAACAATATTTAAATAATGTTGTCATTATTCTATGTGAAAACATAAATAAAAAATCTTTCTACAGAATTCGCTAACCAAAACCATTAAACTACTTTGGATCATTTTGGTTTCATATGAAACATACATCCTTTGATACCTCATAGATAGTCGTCTATTCCTATTCTTTGAGTTTCTGAACAATTAGCAAACTAAAATTTTAGCGCAACCTCGATAATTGAAACGATTTCGCCAAATGGAAGATTTTACATCTTTGAAATGTTGGTAATTAATCAAAATGCTGTATTATTATCATATCAGGACATGATGTAGTTTTTCGGATGAGGTTTTTGGCACCAACAAAAATCCGTTGGCGAAAAATAAAAATTTTATTATCTGCAACAGCATCTCAAAAAATCAGCTTTTAACAATGCATTGCCATTTCATTTACAAAAGCTCTGATTTAAAAAAATAAATTAATGACTCCAGCCAATAAAACCTAAAAAAATGTCATATTTAGCATGTGATTATATGAAATGAAATAACTAGGAAATGTGATATTTTTTTAACAATGAATGCGAGACAAGGTTTTTTTGGATCTTTGGCAATACTAAAGTGACTCCTTCAATGAAACAATTAAAATAAATAAAAATATAATTTAACTTTCACGACTTTGGCCGTTCAATATTTTGTTTTAATCATAGCATAGCATATTTTATTTTAATCTTTTGTTAAATTAGCTATTCTGATCTGCGTATCTATTTTGTAATCGGTAGTCGACAAGCAAGGGGGATTTATATCTTTAAATTAATCTCTATGACAAGACATTCTTCAGTAATACTGAAGAATGCCTTGTCATTAGTGCCATAGTTATGGCATTAATTTAGTCATATAGACGAATTTTAATTAAATACATTTTCTTACGATAAAATTTTTTTTTCAATTTTAAATGACGGTTGAATAATAATATCAGAGCTTTCTTGTTAGTTAGCTATCCTTACGAAAACCTTTAACAACGAAAAGTGGTGACATTGCTCCATTTTTAGTTTAAGGCTCTGCCCTCCAATGTCTCTGGAAGTGAAAAGGACACGTGACCCATTATGAATATCGTCATGAACATTTATACGAAACTGAAATTTGTAAAATCGGTTCATCCGATATTTTATTTAACTATCATAACGGACAAAATGGAAGAACATAGACTAAAGAGAGACGTAATGTTCTTGAAATTATTTTCGAAACTTAATGGTGGTTAGAAGAAGAGTCTGTTTGATATGATACTAAAATAATGTGATCATTGATAGATAAATTAAACATAAAATAAAAAATACAAATATTGGGATAGTGTTTATGACTGAGAAAGTGATTCTTTGGTTTTGCCAATTATTTTTAAAATATGGATGGTGGGGAAAAACAGATGGTTTCCAAAGGCGATTAATTCCTCTTTAGTTCTCTCTCTGCTTTCATTTCTGCCAATGTAAAAATCATGAGATAGTTTGAAGGCTTATGATATGGTATGTTGGCACATGGGATTTAATAATTTCATCCATATGTTATAATTTCTGAAACAAAATAATTATATCATTGTGTTTCAAATAACCTTTGTTTTTGATCGAATATTTAATCTAATTTTCACAAACAACTAACAGCATTTTAAGCGATATTTTATTCTGTAATTTTTTCTTAATTGACGAAAACGAGTAGACACGACTTAATATAATTATAATGAGCTAATGGCGGCGATTTCAGCATTTTGTGGCTATATGCAATGCCAAAAATAAGGTCGTTCTTTTTATAAGCTGGTTCATTTATTTTAACTCAATCAACTTGATAATGATTTATTTTAAGAGGATTTTTTATTTTAGAAAATTTAAAAATCAGTTATATTTTTATTTATTTATTTACTATGACTCGCAGCTCCACGAATTATTTTATACATAATATTATTTAAGCAAAAATTTGATTTTTACAAAATATAGTAACATAATGTAATAACAAATGTACTTAGAGCATAAATTTAAATTTTACAATTTCCAATTTTAAATGATGATTGAATAATAACATCATACTTATATTTTTTATATTTTGTATACATATGTATGTATGTACATATGTATATTTTGTTATTATATTATGCACATTTTGTTATTATTATGTATTTATATTAATATACATAATATAATAACAAAATAGACTTAGTGAATAATAATAACAAAATATGCATAATATTATAATAAAATGTTTTAATGAATAATAATAACCAAATGTACATAATATAATAATAAAATGTTTTAGTGAATAATAATAACCAAATGTGCATAATATAATAATAAAATGTTTTAGTTGTTGTTGTGACTAATGGCACTTGCCGTGGACAAGCCCCGCTGATAACCAGCAGATTTTAAGCCGGAGATATACGTCTCTTGTTTTACAAGTAGCGCCATCTAGGGCCAAGAGTACGACTTAGCTACACACACGTCACAGCCCTTTTTAGGGGGCGGACTACATTCATGCAAATTCATTCATACATCTCAGATCGTAATTTAGATCTGGAACGGAGAACGATCACCTCTGGCCCAGTACCCCCAGTGATATTACTCTCGATATGGAGGACTTTGCTACCACGAACAGATTTAACGATCGCCAATCGCCACACACTCGGGGAATCTTTTGGCCGGTGAGCTTCAAACCCGTAACCTAAGGAGTACGAGTCCAACGCTCTACCAACCAGGCCATCCCGGCCCAAATGATTTAGTGAATAATAATAACATTCACCAACGGGTGAATAACAATAACAAAATGCACTTAGTGAATAATAATAACAAAATGCACTTAGTGAATAATAATAACAAAATGTACTTAGTAAGTAATAATAACAGAATGTACTAAGTAAATAATAATAACAAAATGTACATAATATAATAACAAAATGTACATAATATAATAACAAAATGTACTTAGTGAATTTAGAATTACATGCTAATTTACTCTAATTTTTCATCCTTTTAATTTGCAGTTACGTGCATATCTTCTATCCAGCATGTTCTACCCTTTTTTAACCCCGCCATCTGTTAGGCTTTTTAAACTGGGATCGGTACTCCAAAAAAGACACTTTTGATCTTTTTTTAGAACACTTTTGATTTGCAAAATATTTCACATGCCCATCATTATTTAGATTTTTGCTTACTCGTTTTTAGCAATAAAAGAAACCAGGTGTGATCTTCCTAAAACTTTCTCGCATATTTTAAAATAAGATGTTCTCTCAAAGAACGTCGAGCTTAGTACTGGTGTAATATAGTTAGGAAATACGACTTTCTTGCGTCAATTTTTTTTTACTGAATTTATCATGTGAACCTTGGTGAATTTTTTAGCCATTAATCCCTGAAATGCGTTAATAGTATCATAAAATCGAATTTGTGTTTTAGGCACGGTTTCCCCAACTGATGAACACAAAAATTGTTGAGAAAAATCACATGCCAAATTTGTTATATCAAATTCATTCCAGGTGCTTTGCCGTTAGCCGGACGCCAATGAAAAATCTTCAAGGAAATTTGGAATAATTATACATAAATTGGCAATTTTTTGCTTTAAAATTGCTGTAAGAAATTTGGCGGAATTCTACATTATTTGGCAATTTTTCGCAGGTGCCCGGTTAACGGAAAAGTGCCTTATTCTACGTTTGAGTTACCTGGTTAATTATCAAAACCTTTTTTTTTCATTTCGTTCAAAATTTGATAAATGCCTACGTTATCAAAATTACACTTGTGTACCAAATTTTCTGGCTCGCTTCGTTTTGTAGTTATCGTGTTCGAACAGACGAAATTTCCTCTGAACCGAGTTTGACCAAAATCGGATAAATTCTACAAAACGTATAAATTAGAACACTCTTTTTCTTTTTCAAAGCGAAAAGTAAAAAGAAACCTCAAACGGAAATTGGAGGAAGATTTTTAAAATAGTCAAAATTTGAAATCCAAATTTTAGCTTAAGTACGGAGGCATAAAAAAAAAGCATTATGCAAGATAGTAAACATTTGGAAAATGAATTGAAATGAAGCGCAACGAATAACTAATTTAGTAAATAATCTGATTGCCAAACTCAATATTAATACTTTTTTTCCTTACTTCTCCATAAGTAAATTGAATTACAATATTAGAGGAATGAAGAGAAGAAAAAAATATTTGCAATACATATTAAGTAAAGCTTAAAATATAATTTTTTATGCTGAATTATATTTCGTAATATTGAACAGGTTTTCGCCAATCTCGTGGAACTGATCGATCGCAGATTTCCTTCAAAGAGAAGCTCTTTCCAAACCATACATTAAACGCATATTCTTGGACTATTCAACTGTTGGACTATTTCATTAGACTAGCAAAATGTATTTTTCATGAAAATTTTATTCTATTATGCTTTATTTGAAGTATATACCTAAATAATTCTATTGTATGATGGAATTCCCTAACCATTTTCCCATTAAAGTGATCTTTATTTTAAAAAAACAGCAAAATCAAAATAAACATTAAAATGAAATCTGCCATGCATATTTCAATGTATCAGGTCAGAACATCAATTTCTAGATTGGCCAAGCACCAAGTGCTCGTGCAAGTTAAATTATATTGTTATTCATTGTAATTTGTTTCATTGAATGAGTCACTTCAGCATTGCAAACGATCTGAAACACTTTGTCTCGCATTGAATGTTTTTAAAAGATATCACACTTCCTGTTTATTTCATTTCATATAATCAGGGGCCTACTTAGCCTAGTTGGGGACAGGAGCAAAACCCTTTTGGGGCACCTTTTACTTTACTATTTTAGTAATGGAGAACATTCATTAAAAAAGGAAATTTAGAATAAAATTTCTATCCGATTTTGGGGCTCCCACATATGTGAGGACCTGGGGCAACTGTCCCGTATGCCTCTGCCTTTGTCAGGCCTTTCATATAATCACAAGCTTAAAATGGCATTTTTCTAAGTTTTATTTCTGTTATAATTAACTTTTTTTAATCAGAGCTTTTGTAAATGAGATGGCATCACGTTATTAAAAGCTGCTTTTTTAAGATGCTCCCACAGATAATAAAATTTCAATTTTTCGCCTATAGATTTTTGTTGACGCCAAAATACTTATTCCAAAAACAACATCATGTTCTTACATGATAATTATGTTTATTTTCCCTTATAAAAAATCTAAATTTTTATTTAGGTCAAGTGTCCCATAGTTTGATGCGGTATAGTCAAGTTTATAATTCTCACACCAAAAAAATGCATCAAACAAACAATACAAAGTATATAATTGAAATCGAACATTTTGACGATTCTTCTATGTTTCAGATCTTCCGAAAAAACAATTTTAGAATCAATGTCTATTTGTCAGTAGAGATATTTAATCAAAAATTCTTTAAGCTAGATAAAGGAAATTTGGAAAGCGTTCTTTACACTATATTTTTGAATATTTTTCAATTTTCGAGTCATTTCCGGCAATTTCTTGATTGTCTCTCAATCTTCATTTTCGAATGCATGTGAACGCGATGATTCAAAAACACTACTGCCTAAATGACAGAAACTTCGTATGTTATTTTATTACTGAAATTAAGATTCTTCGCCGAATTTTGCTTTCAGTACATCTATGAAAAAACATCCAACGTGTATGTTCAATCCGCAGCTTAATACAGGAAACGAGTAAGAATAACTACTTCATCAGAGAGTATGTTTTTATTAATTAATTGTTGATTATTATAATAATAAAACATAAAATAAACACTAAATAGCTCCATGCAAATTAAATGACTGATATTAATTTAATATACATAAAATATATACAATAATATTGAAATTAACTTATTATTCCTATGACCTTCATGTTCATTCTAATATCAAAAACACTTAATTCTTTAAAAATGTAGTAGATTTATTTACAGACACATTAGAATACTTTATATCTGTAATTTCAAACAAATGTAATAAATATATCCTGGTTAATATAATAACATAAAATATATTCATTGCTATAATTAGTATGTTCTTATTAAAATTTATATTATTTATAAAATTCCGCTTAGGAAACAATCAAGAAGAAGAATAAAAATCTGCCTCCATAAGCAGATTCTCGATCCCCTTTAACAGAAAACTAATGGCTAACCCCTGATTAACATTCTGATCACCAACAATTCTCCTTATAAGGCAGCGATCGTAATGTAATTTATTTTGTATAGTTATCAGTGCTTATAATAAGTTCAGGTAAACTGATTATTTATATTCATTTGCTTCTTCGCCAGCGATTGTGTTAATATTCAAATAAATAAAAAGATGTTAAATTAGCACGAACATTCAATTTTATTTACGTTACACGTATAATTCTTAAGTTGCACGTTATAATAATTATTTAAGTTACACTTTAATATACACGTTATTTTTAACAGTGATATCAAACTTATAATTTATCATGTCATGAAAACGCTGCTCCATAAGAAATATTTGCCGATTAAGAAATTATTAATTATATTTGAAATTTTAAACAATTACTATCATCGCTATTATTGCTTCACAAAGTTATGGATGACTTTTTTTTTTGTAATTTTTTGTAAGTCAAGTCTCCAAAAATTCCAATTCGTAAATCAAAACAATTCCTGCATTCTTTTTTTTCTATCATATTCAGTTTTGAAAATTTATCCTAAAAGTGCAAAATGACTTCTAAAATCTTTAATTAAATATTCTGTTTAACTTGGCTTTTAACGCTCCCTAATATTATGAGGTTTAAAAGGTACGTACGTATGAGACAGTCGATCTTTATCGCCAAATTTGTAGGCAGTGCCAATGAGTTGTTAAACCGCCAATAATGGCAAAAAACCACCATTATTTAAAAGCTATTCAAAACTTAACTGTCTTCCGCCATTTCGCTGGCGTCGACAGTTTATCGCCCAATTTGAATCCGTCGCCAATGAATTACTAAACGTTTGGCTATCGTTGGTCTAATATCTAAGTACCATTTAAACTTCCAGAAAATAAAAACATTTGAAGTTTTAATACATTTTAGTGCAAAAGTCATTGTAAAAAAATTATTTTAAAAAATTTCATTTAAAATTTCTAGCAACTATTATATGTGGCATATCAAAAGGTGTCACATGTGGATAGTACAACATAAAGAATAAAAAAAAAGAACATTAAGCAACTTTGAACCTCATGAGTGTTGACAAGTACAGAAGAGAAATTCAAATAATTTATGCCAAATATTAGCATCAATTTCATGAAAGGAAAATACATTTTGACAAGTATCAAGAGCAAGAAATGAATATCGCCTTTCTTTCCAAAATTATTGGTTTACTGACAGCTTTCTAGAATACCTTTATAGAGAAGAAGCCTTGAAAAAAAATACATAATAAGAAGTTTAATAAGCCCTAATTTATGATTCATAAAAAAGAAACTCTCAAACGTCTAAATTAAGTCGGCACCAATCTCTCTTCAATTATTATAATTAAATCATTTGCATCGTTGATAACCAAACTCTCTCTCATTTCTCGTGACATCCCAAAGATAAAGTGATTAATAGATCACCTTGATTTTATTCAAAGTAGAATCAATATGAGACTTAATAAAAGGAAGAGAGTTTTAAAAATATATATTCATCCGTCTCCATACTATTTTAAGCTTCGTACCTTATATTAGTATGCGTTTGGTATACCTTGGCGAATACTATCTCTATTCATAATAATAATAAAAATAAAATACTCTATCAATCATTCGCCTTCTTTCAATTTTCCCGTATTCTAGTATAAAAAGACGTAATTTACAGCCCATGCTCATAAATGAATGTGTCTGTTTGTTGGGAAAGTAAAATTTCTCGATTGACTCCAATAAGATTAATTAGATTTATTTATTCGATGAATATTGATTTTAAATAATTAATTGTCCAAATTTGTCAAATTGAGAAATAAATTGGCACTTTTCCGTTAGCTTGGTGGCAGCAAAAGAAATCGCCAAATATTGTAGAATTCCGCCAAATTTCTTCAGTGATTTTACAACGGAAAATCGCCAAATAATGTAGAAGTTTGCCAAATTTCTTTGGCAATTTTTCGCTGCTTCACGGCTAACGGAAAAGTGCCAATGATTATTCTTTGATTTCTTAATTTTAATATCATCCATTTGAAATTTTGAAAAATTACAGACTACTAAAAAATTTTAATAGAAACGTAAAATAAACGTACGTAATATTATTGTGTTTCATTTTTAACACAATAATATTACGTTGCAAAAAACTCGACAGGAATTTAGGCGTTCCATTCTGTTTAATACTAAGATACATATGTCTGGAACAAAAACAGACAATGAAATATTTATACTCTTTCAGTGCATAAACAGCGTCTTAAAGCAAAACTCATTTCCTATATGCAAATGTATATCAAATCCTATATTAGATAACTAATTTCTTCCCATCATTGGTTACTAGTTTTAAAGTGTATTGTCTCAATTCGTTTTGACGATATACACTGAAGTAACAAAAGTCATGGGATAGCAATATGCAAATATACAGATGGCAGTAGTATTGCAGCGAAAAAGTATAAAAAAGTATAGTTCGTTTTCCAGAGTTTTCATTTGTATTCAAGTTATTCATGTGAACAGGTTTTTCGTGATTTATGGCGGCACGACGAGAATTAAAAGACTTTGAACGTGGAATGTTAGTTGGAGCCAGACGCATGGGCCATTGCATTGCGGATATCGTTAGTGAATTCAACATTCCGAGATCCACAGTATCAAGAGTGTGCCGAGAGTATGAAATTCCAGGCATCCCATCCCATCATGGACAGTGCAGTGGGCGACCACCTGCACTTAACGACCGAGACCGCCGACGTCTGTGTAGAATGGTCAATGTTAATAGACACGCAACACTTCGTCAAATAACTGCAGGAATCAATGTGGGACGTACGAGGGACGTGTCCGATAGGACTGTGCGGCGAAATTTGTCTTCCTTGGGCTATGACAGCAGAAGACCGACTCGAGTGCCTTTACTGACAGCACGACATCGCCTGCAGCGACTCTCCTGGGCTCGTGAGCATATCGACTGGTCCCTAGACCAGTGGACAACCGTGGAGTGGTCAGATGAGTCACGATTTCAGTTGTTACGAGCTGATGGTAGAGTTCGAGTGTGGCGCAGACCCCACGAAGCCATGGACCCAAACTGTCAGCAAGGCACTGTTCAATCTGGTGGTGGCTGCATAATGGTGTGGGCTGTTTTTACATGGCATGGACTCGGTCCTCTGGTGCAACTGAACCGATCATTGACTGGAAATGGTTGTGTTCAGCTGCTTGCAGATCACGTGCGGCCATTCATGGACTTTACGTACCCACGCAACGATGGGATTTTTATGGATGACAATGCGCCATGTCACCGGGCCAGAACTGTTCGCGATTGGTTTGAAGAACATTCCGGACAATTCCAGCGCATGATCTGGCCACCTAGATCGCCCGATATGAATCCCATATCGGGCGATTATGGGACATCATCGAAAGGTCCGTTCGTGCCCAAACTCCTGCACCATCCACACTTTCATAATTATGGACGTCTATACAGTCTATGGCTCAATATTCCTGCAGAGGACTTCCAACGATTTGTGGACTCCATGACAAGTCGAGTTGTTGCACTTCGCCGGACAAAAGGAGGACCGACACGATATTATATATATATAAAGAGAGAGAGAAAGAGAAAGAGAAACAATAAATGCGATAGTGAAAATAGGAAAGAACCCAAAGAAAACAAAAATCAAAAAAAGAAATCCTGCCTTATGACTTTCTTAAGGGTCATAACCAGGCAGGGATTCCAATAAAAGGTGGAATTTTTTTCTGTAAAGGGTTAGACTATTAATTCTTAAAGAATTAATCCTTCTGTAGACCCGAAAAATTGCAGGTGTGTGTGTGTGTGTTTGTGTGTGTGTGTGTGCGCGTGTGTGTGTGTTTGTGTGTGTGTGTGTGTGTGTGTGTGTGTGTGTGTGTGTGTGTGTGTGTGTGTGTGTGTGTTATTAAAGCGCATTACTCATTCCGTTCGATATCGAACATATTTTATAGGCGATTAAACATCTTTTAACCAATGTATTCATGAGAAGGCCTTAAATATCAAGAATAATAAATAGAGCGAGCTTAGCGAACTTTAACAAACCAACATTTTCTCATTTGTTCTTGATATTGATTTCATGTATAATATCTTCTCATAATTTTCGATCTGCTTATTTTTCCTTTTAACTGCTCCATTACTGATTTTTGTGTCAATACTGTTTCAATATTTGTGCTTTAAATTGACATGTGTTTGGCGCGGCTTGGCTGATATTGCCTCTTGTGCCATAAAAGGAGAATTTGTTAATCAATCAATGAACAATTCAGATTATAAAATTTCTTGTCACATTTTAAATGAAACATAAAGGCGATCAAATGTTGTAGGAAAATGATGTTTGCACCATATTTTAAATTCTTTTCCTGTCTAATAAAATAATTTCGTTTCTAATTTTATTCTTATATGCCGCCATTTTTCAGGAACAATAAAAATAAATTAATCAATCTAAATCCTTTTTAGATGTTTTATTAGCATATAAAATCTTACGTATTTTCAAATTTAAACTTAAATTATTCATCCAATTCAATTTCTTCCATGGTCATTTGAATAGAATTTGAGTATCATTTGGAAATGATCCCTACGAAATAAGATATATATTTTGAAATTTGGTTGTAAGTTATACAATATTAAATGATTGGGCAAAATAAATTCCTAGCAATAAGTTTTTTGATAATGAATCTTACCTATTTCTTAAATCTTTATGATATTTACTATATACAGATTTTACTGTATTAAAAATCCGATAACAATCCTTTCTCATTTTCAAAAAAGAAAAAAATAATAATTATGAAAAGAATTTTAGTGAAAATCGTACTTTTCTACTCCGATTAATTCCTCTTATTTTTAATTTTAAAATTTGTCAAAACTTTGAGCGCATCCAATATTATTCAAAAATGGAAAAAAAGCAAATTATTTTAAATATAGATTTACTGATGTCTGTTTGATTGTCAAGCTATTAATTTCTGGAATTTCCACAATGTATATTTTTTTAAATTTACTTTGCATAACTATGATAATTTGAGCACACATAAAAATACCTTATTTTTGCCGTCTTTAATAATCACCTGGTTCACCAAGAATACTGGCATTTATTAATTTCGATTCCCTACTGCATAACTTGTTCATGTTTCTTTCAATAATGTATTTTGAAGCATTGTAATAAGCATAAAGCGATGCTCTTTTTAAAATCTTGCACATATTCTCTATTTGTATATTTCAACTTTAGTTATTATGAAGTTTGTCTCATGATAACCCAATACCATTAAAAACATAATTGAGCATGTAATTAACTTTCTAATGGCAGTTAAGCTTTCGTGGTACTCTAACTTGATTTTCTTTTTCCTCAAGTAAACTGCATAAATAATTCAGAGGAATTCCTTTTTCTTTAATTTAAAACAGTAGATGAGAATCATATGAGTAAATATTTAATGAAACGATTTAAACTGTTTGAATTTTATTGTAACAATAAAAACTTTCATTAAAAATTGTGCAAATTTTTTTTTAAAAAAATGTTAACATCCAGGAAAATTTCATGGCAATAAAAAAATTGGTATCATTAAAAGTCAGGGTTAATTTTTTTTTTAATTTTAAAACATTGTAAAAACGATTTTTCCTCAACAAAACTTCTGAAACTTATTGTTAAAAAAAACACTAAAATCTAATTTAATTTTTAATAAAAGAAATTTTTAATCGAAAAAATTTCAAAACTTTAAAATTTATTCCCAGTTTATATATCTACCTAGTATATCTTCCATATCCCTTTAAATATTATATTAATATTGTGTATCCAAGTATTATATATTCCGCAAAGTATTTATTTGCTAAATATGATCACGCTAATAAAATTTAGCATTGGATTACATCACACCATCTATATTTCCATTTTTGTAGCTGTGATAAAACTACTTGTCCTTTGTTGTTGTTGTTGTTATTTATGGTACTTACCTATGGACAAGTCCCTTGCTGATACAGCAGCAGATTTAAGCCGAAAGGAGCATCTCTTGCTTTTTGAAGTAACACCAACTAGGGCCAAGAGTACGACTTATCGACACACACCTCACATTTGCTTGGAAAGCCTCTTTTTACAGGGGTGGGGATCAATGTCACACATCTCCCAGATAGCACGAACCGGGACTCGAACCCGGCACTCCCAGAACACGAGGAAGACGCGCTATCTCTGTGCCAGAAAGCCGGCATTTGTCCTTTATAGTACCACTACACCTTTTCCTTTACTAATGAAAATTTCTCTATTTAAAGCAACGATATTTTCATTAGACATGAATATTATCAATCTATTAAATAAACTATGTGTACAATGCCAACTTTTTTATGTATAAGATATAATAAGTATTGTCGAAAGAAAGTGTCTTTTTATCTGTTAAGTTTTGATCAAAATTCTGATAGGCACCTATGATGTACTATTTTATATTTGAAATGCATATACAAAATTTAATTTGCGTTATCGTGCTTCAATATAATGGACAGAGAGATAGATCCAAAGATATAATTACATAAATATATTTTTTTAGACTAAAGGAAACCTGAAGCATTAAGATTAATCAGAACGTAAAGTTCGAAAATATAAAGAATACGGAACTTCCCACGTCTTCACTTAATAAATGAGCCAGTAAAGATATCGATTAAAAGAAGATTCAACGAATCTTTTCATGCAACCTAATTACTTAAAACTCCGTTCATCACTGAGACAGTCCTTGAATAATCTGCGACAGCCTGTCACACAGATCGATACTGGCTGTCCACCTTCTCGTACTTCTCAGAAAGGCAAAGAAAAAAAAAGCGATGAAATTACAGCCTTTTCTACTGTCACTGAGATGTGGTTCTTGAGCTGGTTCAAGGATTTGGATTATGTGCAATAATCCCGAGTGATAAACGGTTCCATCAGCGAAGGTTGCTCGATAAAATACCAATGAAAAGAACAACCGTTGCTAACTTCGAGTGAAATTCATTTCCCAATCTTGGATGTTGCCAAGACTGATATAAAAGTACCATATAAAAGAGGAATAAAAGAATTAATGATACTCTATGTTATATAAAATGAACAAAAACATGTGTAGAATCTTTGAACTGAAGTTCATTTGGAGAAAGAAAAGATAAATGTTCAACGAAATTCTAATTTTAGTTTTGTCAGTTACTTGGACATAGGGCTGAAAGTCTTGTGCATATTAAATTCATCAGCCAAAACATCCTGATTGACGTGGCATGAAATTTGAATAAGACAAACAAAATAGGTTTCACTTTGTTATAATTCAAAACGATGAGGTGTATCCCAAGACAGACTTTACTTAAATTAATCTTGTGTAAATTCTTTGCTTGTACTGAAATTCGTTTGCAATAATGTTTCTTGAATTGCGGGCTGCTTCTTTACATTGTACAGCATTAAATAGTTACATTAAACAATATTTCAATACATTTTCTGGAATAATGATTTTAAATTGCAAAATTTTCTTGAGTCTTTTGACTTGTTTAAAAAAATATAAAAGTGTTATTTACTTATTTGTAAGCTATGGGTTATCGAGGCAGTGTATATGCAACAAAAGTAGAAAATTATGAGGTTTATCCCAAGGCTTTATCTAAAATTGTTTTTAGTCGTTCTTTTCTTGTACTGAAATTCTTTTTCAATAATGAATGTTTCTTGAATTGAGGGTTGCTTCTTTGTATTGGGCAACATTGAATAGTTGCATTAAACAATATTTCAATACATTTTCTCGAATAAGGATTTTAAATTGCAAAATTTCCTTGAGTCTTTTGGATTGTTTAATCAATATAAAAGTGTTTTATACTTATTCGTAAATCGGGGTAATCGAGGCAGAGTTTATGCCACAAAAGTAGAAAATTATGATGTTTATCCCCCAAGGCAGATTTTGCCATAAATCGTCTTGTCAATTCTTTACTTGTACTAAAATTCTTTTGTAATAGTTTTGAGTTGCGGGTTGCTTCTTTATATTGTACAACATTGAATAGTTGCATTAAACAACATTTCATTACATTTTCTTGAATAATTATTTTAAATTGCAAAATTTCCTTAAGTCTTTTGTTTTGTTTAATAGATACAAAAGTGTTATCTACTTATTCGTAAATCGGGGAAATCGAAGCCGAGGTGATACAACGAAACTGGAAAATTCTATTTCAGTCCATTTCAGTCGAAGTCTATTTCAAGATAATCATTGCGTGATTTCTTACTGCAAACTAACTAAAATAATGGGAATATAACTAAACTAAAATTATCTTGAATCAGTCTTTTCTGTACCGGCATTCCTTTGCAATAAAGCTTGTTAAATAATAAATTGGCTCTCTGAATTTGATTGGGTAAAACAGTTACATAAAATAGAAAAAAAATGCTAATAAATTTTTAAAAATAACTATTTTATATTGAAAATTGTCTTTTATTTCGATCAACTAATATAAGACTGTTTTCTAATTATTTAAAAGTCAAAATAATCAGTCTTTTTTGGGTATTCTACTAAGTCTAGTTTATACGACATACATCCAATATATAATTATGAGGTCTCTCTCAAGATAGTTCTCATGTGTTTTTTAAAAGGAGTAAAAAGTAAATGTTTTTAAAGAGGTTTAAAAGGAGTTCTCATGTGCTTTTTAAAAGTAGTAAAAAGTAAATGTTTTTAAAGGAGTTTAAAATGAGTTCTCATGT
>JAOUZG010019159.1:0-21045 GCA_026289955.1 Argiope argentata
ACAGAAACTGGCATTCGGATGATATGATCACATATGTTACGGCTGGAATCGTTGAAAGAAATTAGACGAGCAGTGCTTATAATAGTATCGCAGATGGTGTTGCCTACCAACTGGATGTTTTTGCTTCAAAATGTTGGAGAGTTTTAGGAAAAATACTTAAATTTTATCAATATAAAATTAGCTTTTGAATGAATTAAAACCTAAAGATAAGGATCTTCGATTTACATTTGTTTTGACATTTCTTGCAAGGATGCAGGTGGCAAAGCATGTCGTGGACTATCCTCTGGAGTGATGAAATCCATTTTTATTTGAATGGCAATGTTAAAACTGAGACGTCTAGAATGTGGGCATATGAACAACCCCATACATTTCAAGAAACCCCACTCCCTTCACAAATTAACAGTTTGGTTTGGTTTCACAGCATTTTTCATCAGACTTGCGTTTTCTACATTATTACCATTAAATGATCAAAAACTTGTTCCGTAAACTCTAAAAAATATCGATATGCTGATTAGTTTCGTTATTCTACTACTTCCGCAAATTCAATTCACAGACAAAATTGTTTTTGTGCAGGATAGAGTGCGGTTGCACATTCGTATGTCCGTAGAGAATCTGTTCACTTTACAGAAGAAAGAATCATTAGTAGTTTTTTCCATGTAGCACGACCACCTAGCTAGCTCTTCGGCTCTAATCCCATTGACCTTTTTTTCTCTGGGGTCATTTAATTTCGAATCTCCGGGGGGAGGAGGTATTTTAATATGATATCGGAGGGGTTTTGAACTTATTAGTTTTTAAGACAAACACAATATGGACTTTTATTATCCTCCTGAAATCTTGCATTCAGCTGTAGAGTATTTGAAGGTATGGATAAAATTAGAAATTGTTCTCATTTGAATTTTGGAAGTCAGAAAAATATTGCCTTCTAAAACCAGTAAAATATCTTAGATTTAAATTCTTAATATTGCAGTATTTTTTACATTATTATGCAATTGATATAGAAAATTTCATTTGGTAAGAATAATTTTAGTGAAACTCGTAATTATATTACACTCGTAATTATTATAAATACAATAATTTTATTATTTTATAATTTCGTAATAATTATGAATACAATAATTTTATTATTTTATGTAATTACATTATTTGATCTTATTAGAAGATCTTTACGGCATATATAAACTAAATTAGAAGATCATATATAATCTATTTAAGAATATTTCAATGTCAGAAAACAATAATATGTACATTTAATCCAGTCAATTAATTAATTAAGATATTGTAGATATTCTGTGTCCCACCCAATATCGTGAATGTATCAAAATTTGTGCAGCTTATGACTATATTTATTTAATTGAAAAATTTTTATTTGCGAAGAAAATAAGTTAACAGTGGTTTTGTTATGATTCAAAATAATGAATTTTGTAAAATGTGTATATTGCATACCATTAACACATTATTATGTTTGATAGTTTCTCTTTTTAAATGCATATAATTAAGAGTAACACATGTGCTAGAAATTTAAATGCATTCTCGATAGATATAGATATAGATATATATATGTATATATATTAAAAATAACATAACTAAACAAAGGAATTTGTTCATTTGGTTGGTTCAAAATTTTCAAGGAGATCAAATGCACAAGGCATTATATTCCAGACATTACGGGGATAAATAAGGTAAACCTACAATATTATTTCAAGATTCAGCGTAAGGATTGAAAAAAAGTCCTTGTAATCCAAAGGAAAAAAGTGATTTTTCGAAAGGAGAAAAAATGCTGCTGTCAGCAAAACAATATTTATTTATTCTCATTTTTTTCGGGAATTGCAAAATTTCCACCATTCACGCAATGCTCCATAATGCTTTTCAAAGGGAGTAAAACTCTCTATTTGGAATCTGTTCATGAAAAATGTATGGATTGAAAAAACAATTTTCTCCCTTGCCATTCATTTTCTCCCTTGAGTGACGGTAAGAAAAAAAAATCTTAATCTTTGAATTCCCTATTATTAGTTTTCAATGTACTGTTTCTTTGAATTCCCTATTATTAGTTTTCAATGTATCTGCTTTCCACCTTCTTCTGCAGGCGGAAAGTAAAAACCGACGCTTTGACACACTTTGGAATGCAATTTTTTTCAACAATACTTTTCTTATTAAAAATAAAATGAAGCTGTACAGATTTCCGTTGAAAAAATAACTTTTCTTTCTTTAGAAGACAAATTAATTATTTATTTACTTGAAATTATGTTTTTTTTAAAAAAAATACTACAAATATCCAAACCCTGAAGTAGTAATCTCAAAATTAATGATGTATTTTAGACCATTATTTGAATCAAATTAATAGTTTTCTGAGATCGTAATTCACGTTTCGAGGAATCACATTAGTTTTGAACTTTAGACTTTAATTTCGTTACAGTAATATATTTAATCCCTCAGTGCATATTTAAATCTCACCTAATCTTACCCTGTTTAAGGTCCTGAAAATTGGAATCTGGAAAACATGCAAATCAGGAAACACGGCAAACTGGAAAATAGTTTCAGTCTCATATGTCGTCTTTATCTTTAATCAACAATACAAATTTAAGAGATTTCATCATGGTGTAGTTTTCATTTAACATTAAAGTTTAATATAATGAAGCTAAACACAGAGGTTATACTTATACAATATTTGTCTGTTTTAAATGTGAACTAATATGAGTTAATAAAATAATAAAACAATCAAGATTAAGTAAAATTGAATATCTAACCATTTCATAGAAAACGATACATAAATTGTTACAGAATTTTCTGTTGCCCGTTTTTGAATAGGTTTCTATAATTATTGTTGTTTTTACTAATGACCTTTTCCATGGGCAATTGACTGGCAACCGTCAGATATTTTAAGTCGATCAAGCGTTTCTTGTTTTTCAGTAGCTTCAACTAGGGCCAAGAATCCGACTTAAGTCCTTCATGCGCCACATTCGCTTGCGCAACCCCTTTAACAGAGGGGCACATTCACACACTTCATTGATAGAACATGGAAGAACATCCACTCCTGAACCTGTACACTAACTCGGGACTCACAGATTGGATGCTACCTTTGTGCGAGGACGCCGGCTTTTAAAAATATGATACTGTCAACAGAATAGAAATTTTCTCTTTAATAGATCAAAGATGCAAGATCATTAGGAATCCTATTGATAGTTATGATATTTAAAATAATATCGATAGTTTTAATTCTCCAGAAGAGAGTGTTCCAAAGTGTGACTTGCGTTTTTCTTCATTAATAATAAAATGGTCTTCATGCCTACCATGACTCAGTATTCCCGCCTCGCAGAGAGTGAGGAATACATGCGGAGTAGCTCCCAACTACAAAAGGTGCAATGTTATTAGTTGTGAAACAAAGACACATTTTTGGTAATAAAATGCAATATAAATGTTGACAAATTCCCTACATAGGGTCAGATCATGTTAAATAATATTATGGATTAAGCAATCCTCTTCTATATCTAAGTTTTAAAATTTCAAATGGAGACAAATTTATATTATATTTAGTAATTAATATTTTGTTTTAATATAATTCGTAATATTTTTCTATCACCATTCTATATATTAATTAAAAAAAAATTAAAATTTTGAATGAAAGTGAAATAAAATGTGAGCTTTTTATTATATTGTTGCAACTAGATTTTCAAAAAATTTATATATAATTAATTTTTTTTTTTAAAAAAGGAGTAGAAAATTAAATTCTCATGATTTTGCTTTTAAATCAAAATTAATTACAAACAAAAAGAGTAATTAGGTCAGTTACTAGAAATCTAATATAAATCTCGATGTTGCCAACATATCTTAATGTTTCTTTATTTTCTTTCCACAAACCTTCGTTTTTGGTTGTGAGCTATTAAATCTGAAAAGGGCCTCTTCTATTCGAGAATGCCTTAAGGAAGTACATTTAGCGCTTCATACACTGTGCATTCCAGACTCCCTAAAAGGAACAATATCCCAAACAATTTCTTCTCACATGACACAACCACCTCAGGTAATGTAAGTGAGATAAAATACGTTACAATAACGTTTCAACATGAGCACTTAAACGGTGATATATTCTTTGATGTGTCGTCATTATTGCTGACAAGTTTTTACTGTTATGTTTCATCATGGAATCAAGAAAAAATTACGGACCCTTACTTTCGTTAAAAACAATCTGTCAGAGGGCACAAAAATTAAACAACTTACCTTGATTCTCTATAACAAACTTACTTTTAAATATCACGTCAAATACAACACCTACTATTCTGTGCAAACCTGAATATAAGAATTCCCTTATAAACGAAAGTCCCCTTTTTCACTAAAAAATTAACATATATTATGTTTACATGTCCTACATTTTTCCTATCAAGGAAACTCCTGCTAAAAGGTATCTTAAGAAAGTTCAAATTATTCAAAACAGGTTGTAGAAAATCATCACAAATGCTAATGGTTCATATTCAGCAGTATTCTCCATAAATAGTTAAAAATGCCTAAAATTATGCTCATATTAAAAAGCTTAATAGAGAATTCTTCACCCAACTAAGCAAGAAAAAATCATACCATCAAAGATGAAATTCAATTTAGTTACAGCATCGGATAAAACATTCATTCTGATACGCTTTAATATCTACGCTCTTATATATGAAGCTTATTACTTAACTTTGCTGTCCTGTTCGCATTTGCTTCACGTGTGTAGCTTTCGGGCCAATTTGACAAGACTAAGAAAATTAACGTTTTTGTAGTAATTGACAGGTGTCATTTATAAAATGGTTTAAATTATAGCAATATGTTTAAAAATGGATTTAATGATATAAATCAACTATGAAAATAACAAAAAAATATTTGAGATTGAAACTTACAATCAAATAAAGCATCTATAAAAATAGAAGAAAAATATTCGAAATTGAAGATTACTTTTAAAGACAATTTGAACAGTAATTTTTTACGTGAGATTCGCAAATAAGACTCTTACAATTGTAGCATAATATATGAGTTTTGTTGTTATTTATTGTTAATTGACACACAATGAAGTATTTTTAGTAGATTCCGATAGTGTGATCTACCCTTTTCTTTGTATTCGTGTCACTATTTTTATTGAGTCTTCACTTCTTTGTAGGTGTGGTTTTGCTTCGATGTGTGGGAAAATGAGTGATTTTCCCATTTATTCCATAAATATCCTTCGTTTAGTCAATTTGTTTTAGATTATGTTCCTTTTGTATTGAAGTCCATAGAACAAACACATTGCACGCAGAAATATCGAGTCCGTAATATAATGCTATCATAGACCAATGATTCGTGTTTTCCCTTGCAAGTTTTTTTAAAGTTGATCAAGAGTATCCACTTAACATAACATAAACCATCCAGTGTCCCCGGTGCCTATAAGGTTAAATTATCTACCCAGTTGTATGAGCACAAGACGGGATGGAAAGAGAGAGAGAAAAAAAAAGGATAAATCAAGAGTAACCACAGCCTTTTTAGTTGAATTATAATCTAAAATCAGCCCTAGTTTTTTTCCAAGTATGTTAATCTCTTCTTTTTCATTATACAAAGTGTTAATAAGAATAACATTATTGTTCCTTTCTGGGATGCAGTTTAGAACTATTGTGTCTTCTATAAAATAAAATGAGTTGTGAGCTTCTAATTTTCGCATTTGTTCAAGAAGTTATTGTTTGTTTTTTCTAGTGTTGTCAAGCAAGGTCATTTTCCGTTTTTAAAGAAATTGTCCTAAATTGTAAAATGTGAATAATCGCATGTAATATTGTGCCATTAATACCATAAGTAAGATACACTACTAGCAATACCTGATTTTTCTCTGGTTTCGACCCTTGTTCTTTTCCAGTGTAAATTTCTGTTTTCAGTACATACGAAGTATTACTGTCGCATAGAATCCATAATTTGATTCGATACTTAGACTGTTTACTTCGTATATACTATTTAAAAGGAAATATACCACAAAATCCTACTAATTATTCATCTGCAGTAATATTGTCATTCTTACTATATAATTTTCGAAGAATTTCTATTCGCTTTTCCCAGATATCTCAAGTAGTTGTTATTTTGTCCTTCTTTCTTAATTTCTTCTTTCTTGACGAGTGTATGCATTATCAAAATATTTCGAGGGACATTGTGGCACGAAATATATTTCTTCCAGTTACTTTTTGATGATTTTCCATATGATTTACAAATGCCAACTAACAATAATAATCCAATATATGCTTCAAAAGTTTTATTTTCAATATTTTTCAACAAAGCTTTTCTATTTCAGTATTAGACATATTTATGATTTCATTTTCAATTGTAAAAGTATACCTGAAATAAGCCGGCTTTCTCGCATAGAGGTAGAGCGTCTTCCTCGTTTTCCGGGTTCGGGTCCCAGTTCGGGCATGGTTTTTTTTCTGTATTCTGTCGGTGAGATGTGTGAATGTACCCCCCAGTAAAAAGGGGTTGTACAAGTAAATGTTTGTTGAGTGTGTAGCTAAGTCGTACTCTTGGCCCTAGTTGGCGCTACTTCAAAAACAAAAGAGACTCCTTACAACTTAAATCTGCTGCTGTATCAGCGGGGGGCTTGTTCATAGGCAAGTGTCATAAGTAACAACAACAACATACCTAAAATATACGTTTTAAGCTTGATATCGTTGTCATTACATATCTTGTTACCCGTGGAACAGTTTTCATAATAATAGCATCTGGTGATTGAGAATAATTTGGCAGTGGATCCAAGATTCATTTTATTTCGTGGTTCTTATATTAAATACTCTCTAAATATATATTATTTGTCGATTATCGATATCAAAACTGTTGTTATAACTTTTTTTCTCAATTTCCTCATTTGCATGAATTTCATACTAAAATACTTCTTCGCTGTAGGATGCTTCTATTAGTTCAGCTGTATCAGTGAGATTCAAATTTCTGCGATTCACCATTTTTTTCTCTTATTCTTAGATATAACTCTTTTATAGTGTATCAGGTAGCGAAAAACAACAGACAAAAAGAAGCATTGCAATAAGAGGAAAGATATTTGTCCCTTGTTATTAGTATCAACTTACGAACAGTTCACGTGTTCTCTTGTTATATGGCCAAATACATACTCTAATGAAATAGAGTTCGAAAACGAATAAATTATACTTCTTAACAGAAATTATACTTCTTCTTGTTTTTTTTAACTATCCCAAATAAAAGTGTCCATTCATAAGTAAAAATAAATTAGGTTTTGCATTGGGTCATATTGACACGAACATCACATTAATTATGAATTGAAAAATATTCCTTCAAAATACAAATAAACATAAATCAAGTTAGGAGTACATATTTAAATTACTTAAGGCAATGATCATGAAGTTTAAATAAAATAAAACTATTATTTATTATGTATGAATGTATAAATTTTATTTTGGGTTACATATACCTGAGACCTCTGAACCACCTGGACAAACCACTTAAAAACTTTCTCAGTAGTTATGTATCACTTTACCTGCATTATGATTACCATCATAACTAGCTACATAAGTTATTAGCTTCTCACTGTCTCCCAGTGGTACTTGTACAAAATGATCGTAATGATTTTTTTAAAGTCACTCTAAGCAGAAGTCCTCTGGCTCTCAGACATAACAAAATTCCCAATAAGGAAGACAATAAACCCCATTCCACGTTCATTAAATAGTACTTGAATAAAGAATTTATACTACTTATTTCACATTAGCTTCATTATTTATTATTTCATCACTTTAAAAAATATATTGTGATTTTTTTAATTGAAAAGTAAATATTTTTGCTTCATTTTATTATTTTTTCATACTGCAATGAAATCATGCAAAGATATTTTGAATTTCCAAACTCCTGTTTCGTCAAAAAGATTTGGAATTATTTAAAAATATAACTGCCATAAGTTCAATATTATAGCAAATACTCTCAAGCAAAAGGAATTTTTATATTAATACTTATATTTTCTTAAATATATAAACTTTAGCTAATTAATCTTTTGAAATATTCAGGAGACTTAACTATTTGATACAGAAAAAAAAATATTTAAAACAATTTAAAAATAATAATAGCTTTCCAAAATTAAAAAAAATCAAATAATAATAAATAAACATGTAACCAATGATGAAAAATTATAGCGATATATTCTTTTCTCTATTTTTTAAAAGACAGATTGCACCTTTCATTTATAGATAAAACAAAATATTCCAGGCTATTAAAAATTTATATTAACTTAGAAATAAGTTTAAAAAAGCGACGAAGATAATTTCAAAATGTGTAAAAAATATTTGGAAAAAAATCATTGAGCCTTCTATTCGATGAAGTAAAATTAATAGCTCTAGTTTCTTCAAAAGATATTTTTATAATTTTTTAAATGTAAAAGTATTTTTCAAAATATTTTTTATGTTCCTTAACAAACAATAGCACTTATGCAAAAACTATAATTAATTAACAATCATAGAGATAAAATAGTTGCGTTTTAATCTCATTAAAAGGTCAAAATTCCCAACAATTTCCTAAATTCAGAATAACTGCTTAGAAAAAAAAAGAAAAAAAAGAAAAATTAAAATTAATTTTGGGCAATTAATAATAAAACAAATATTTTATTCGAAAGTTTTAGCTTCAAATATATATTTTTGATTTTAATTTATCACAGTATCACCTATTTTTACCGATTTACAATTGAATTTCTTTTTTATTAGTTCATCGCATATGAATAGTTTTTCTTTTGTCAGATTATTTTCATCTTTTCTTATTCTATAATGAAATAAAATCTTGATGCTTTTAATTACTAAAAAGAATTATTTAAAGTTATTTTTTATTTGAAGATGACACTTTTACAATAATTTTTAAATGAGTTAAAGCATATCTTTAGAAATATTTTGCATAAAACATTTCAGACGTTAGTTTTCATCTTTCTACATATTTTAAGTTAAAATCCTATTAAAATAATTTATGAATTAAAATTATTCAAAATACAGCAATAATGTTTTTAATACAACCGAAATAACTTCTATTGATTATGAAATAAAGGAATAATCGATATTCATGTGTTTTGATTGAAGCAATCATTGGTGAATTGATTTTTAATATTAATTTTAAAGTATTTTAATTCGACTTAAAAACTTCAGAGTATTTTTTCATATTTATAGAAATTTTTTAATATTAAAACTAACAGAGCATATGTAATCTTTTTCTCCTTCCATACAATTTAAAACTAATATTCATGCAATATATGTTTATTTAAAGATCAGTATATTTAATATATTACATCATAGAACTATCTGAAAAATGCATATAAATTTTTTCCATATTTTAAGTGGTATTTAAAATGGACATTTTTTTCGCCATTTATTATATTTTCAAAATAATAAATTATTAATTTCACTCTATTTCGTGTGTTTAAATTATGGGAATTCAGTGTGCTTCAAAATAAATCCTCCTAATTAATTGCAAGAATTTTTTTTTAATTTTAATATTTAGAAGATATTTATTTGTAAACATTCATTAAATATAGAAAAAAACTTTAGAATTGTGTATAATCTGAACATTGAATTTCACATTTAAATGGAAAATAAAAAGAAGAGAAGGAAATATGATTTCCATTCCCAAAGTTTAAAAGTCAGTTTTAAAGCGGATATGTTTTTGCTAAAGAGTACATACAGGTAGCCTTATTTAAAATTGCCATAATCTCTATCCAATCACTTCTTATAAAAATGGAATAAAAGGCACGAATGTTTGCAGTTTCATGTAAATAAGAGCCCAGTTGTATATAGAAAATATTCTTTTAGAATACTGAATTTGGAAATATGATGGGGTTTTTTTCCATACCATGAGTGAAATGAGTTGTTATTTTTGCTAAAATATAATCCCATTTCATATTCGTCGGTCTCAGGAATTTGAAACAAGTGAAATGTGAAATAAAAATCATAAGTCGATTTGATTTTTCCCAATTTGACATATTTTGTCACGTACATTGAGCGAAACTGTTTAGGAAACATAAAAGTGCCTTGTTGCATTTTGTTATTTGCTTTCCTTTATAGCCTGAAATTTATCCCAAAGGAAAATACGGCGGATGAATGCATTTGGATATATTCGTTTCCAATCTGGAAGAAATAAAATATGTATTGTTTTCCTTGGAGGAAATGAAATGCAGAAAACTTGATGTGTATATATTTTTTTCTTCAATTCTCTTTATGCTTATGTTTCCTGGGGGATTTCTATACTTCTTTATAACTGCAATGTGCCTTGCATAATAAAAAATTCGATATATTGACTTTTAATATATTTATTCAAATTCTGATTCAATGATGAAGGAGTTTATTTTATAAATTTGTAAAATAGAAATAAATTTTATAGTATTACTAATTATAATATGCATAATATTTTAATCTTTTGAAATCAAAATAATATAATATGCTGTTAAACACATTATGGATATATAAAGGGCATGTTCTAGTATAACCTGATATTGAGATATTTACTTTTTTTCAGTGATTCAAAATACATTAAAATTTTTCACTCTGATATATCATTTTCTTATACATATTGTAATAAAGAACACACAATAACACTTCTAACTTGAGAAAAATATTTTTATTAATGCTAATTTATATCAGTTTGGAACTTTTTTTAAAATTTTTAATTCGTTTAATTTTAGGGAATCTCATTTTCAAATGTTTTTCAGTAATTTATCTAGTTTTTCAACTGCTATGTGTCTAGCATAATAAAAAAATGCGATGTGTTGACTTCTAACATATTTATTCTTATTCAAATTCAATGAATAACGTTTATGCTTTATCAATCAGCAAAAGTAACAGTACATCATATAGTATTGCTAATTATGTATTAGTCCCATCAAATTTTAATTATTTAAAATAAAAATAATATAATATACTGTTAGACACATTATGGATACATAAACAATATGTTCTGTTATAACTTTGTATTGGGATATTTACTTTTTTTCTGTGAATTCAAAATGCATTTAATTTTTTCCCACTGATATATCATTAATTTTACTATACATATTATAATATAGAACACACAATAACACTTCTAATCTAATAATAATACTTTTATTAATGGTAGTTTATGTCGAAAACTCTTTTTTTTTCAAAATTTCAATTCGTTTAATTTGAGGGAATCCCATTCTCAAATGTTTTTGATTAAGTTACCCTGTTTTTTAACTACGATGTGTCCTGCAGAGTAAAAGATTTGATATATTGACTTATAACATATTTATTCAAATTCATTTTCAATGTTTATATTTTATAAAGCTGCAAAAGTAGCAGTATATTATATAGTATTATTAATTATGTAGTTCTCACATCATATTTTAATTATTAAAAATACAAATTATATAAAATACTTTAAAAATATTATGGATACATAAATGTCATATTCAAATAAAACTTCATATTGAAATATTTGCTTATTTCCCAGAGAATTCAGAATGCATTTCATATTTTCTTTCCTATTGATATATCAGTATTTTTCTTTTCAATATTATAAGGTAGTCCATACAATATCACTTCTAATCTGAGAAAAATACTTTTATTAATGCTAGTTTATGTCAGTTTATTTTTTTTTTTAAAAATTACAATTCCTTTAATTTGAAGGAAGTTTATTCTCAAAGGTTTTTGATTCGGTGCTTCATATTACAGTTAAGTTAACTACAACATATCTTGCATAACCCTATTTATTTTCAAAGCAATCTTTGCATATATATGCGTGATGTTCTCTGCACATTGGTATTGAACATAAACAAAAATTGCACGTCATTCTGCGCAAATTTTATAGGCAAAATGCACAATTCTTTTCTTTCTGTTTTTTAATTTCGGATTTTTCAGGTCGTTGAATGTTTAAATTCAATTTTAGAATTTCACTTATAATAATCCTTATTGATCGGACCAAAGTTGATGTGTTGAGATGCTTCTGCATCCATGGAGCAAGGAGAGCTTCAATAAAATCTTTATCTACAGATTCATTCTCAGAAGTAGAATTATCTTCTTCACTTAATTCTTTCCTTAATTCACGGATAGCTTCTGGCCTACCCCACAAGTTTTCTACGTGAAAACACTTCGATATCTCCAAACTTACACAGAAATACCTACCTAATACTAACGGGACAGATAACCATTCGTCTCTGAGACGACTATTGTTCTGTATATACTACAAGCGGAAATATTTCGGGGAAAAGGAATGTCCTCATCTGTAGTTCCCATGGTCAGAGATAGGTACTGAGTAGAACGATCCATTTACGGTTATAGGGGAAGAAAAGTCAAAGTTATTTCGTAAGTGTTCGTCGAGGAGACGAATGGTTAGAATTCTAGGGTTAAAAAAAGTTGTATACATTCATTTTTAACATGTTTATTCAAATTCAAATTCAATGATAAATGCCCTTTTTATAAATCTACAAAAGTATTATATCTGAAAAGTGCATTATAAAAAATTAATAATTATGGAATACTCAAATGAGATTTTAAATATTTTAAATACAAACTATATAAAATACTATAAAACACATTATGGATATATAAATTACATCCTCTGGTATAAGCTTATATTGTGATAGTATCCAATTCAATAATTTTTAAAGCTAATTTTTTTCTCTTCAAATATTATATAAATTTAGATAAAGAAAATATGCGTTTGTAATTATACATTTCACAGATCCTATTTAAATATTTTTATAGATTAAAGTCTTTGTAAATGGGACTGAAAAACGCTGAATGTTCCACATTACAAAATCTTATGTTCCAAGGCTCAAGCATACTGCGAAATACGATTTATTAAATATAAGAGATATAAAAACAGGAAACTACACCGCTATAAATAACCTATGTACCTTCCAGGGGAATTATTTCTCTAAGCAAGTTGATTGAGCTAAAGAGAGCGCAATGCTGTAAAACTAGAAATTTCGAGAACAAGCTCCATTTCGCACTTCGATAAGGTATGACAACGGAATCAATCTCCAGTTAGAAGCTGGGGCTGAGCGGCGCCAAGAGAGCAGAGTGAGGGCTAAAAGCTTGTCGAAGACAGGGAATATCAGAGTGATGCATCACCTGTCGACCGCCCTTCTGAAGATTGGTAATTAATCAGACGAAAACTTAATTCTTAAATATTAAGGTCTCTGTGCACACGATTTTTTTTCGATGATCTTTATGATTTCTTTTGCTCTTACCTCGTTTTTAAAATAGTAGGATAAGAAACTTTTTTTACTACATGAATAATGATTATATATCTTATAGAAGTATTTCCTAATTTCTCACCAAAAATTCCATGGAATATCTTGCAGTTTTTATCAGCGAAATATCTATTGTTTCTGTAATGTGCAAATGAGCTTCGAATTGATTTGTTTCGATCAGAAAATTATATGTGAAAAGGAATACTATTCTTAAAAAATATTTATTCTATAAAGATTATTTGTTTTCTATAATCTTTCTCTACATTAAACGTGAAAAAAAATTAATTCGGGATGCAGAGGGATGTACATTTTTTTAATTTCTACTAAATGCTAATTATCCTATAACATCTTATAATTAATTTAAAGTCGCCTATTAATTCATTTATAAAAAATCTGCTGATAAAAATGTAGTAGTAAATCTCATAAAAATAAACAATCACTATCTTATATTTATATTATCACTATCTTATACTTATACTTACTTTTATCTTTACTTATCTTTACATATGATTTATGAGTAACTTAATACATTTCTAGTGCATAGTTCAAAAATCAACATGCCGGTTTCTTTATAGGAGTAACGCGTCTTTCCCCTGATATGGGCTTCCTGGGTGTCCCAGTTCGGGCACGTTTGATATTAATTCGTTCTATCTGTGAGAGGCGTGAATGCCGCCCTCCGCCCCCCCAAAAAAGATGTTGTGCAAGCGAATGTGATACATGAGTAGATAAGACGTATTCTTGGCCCTAGTCGATGCTACTAAAAAGTGCATTTACGGTCTAAAATCGATGTCTTTGAGCTTGTCCCTGGCAATTGCCTTTAGAAACAATCAATTTAATTAATTAATATTATAAAATAATTGAAATTCTTTAGAAAAAAAAGTAAGATTTTACATTTAAAGCGTTGTTACAATTACACTTTGCTTTAAATCAATAATTGTATTTGAACAAGGGTATGAAATGGGGAGGTGAAAGCCCCGATTTTATTTATTTTATTTTTTCAGGTTTATTTATGGTAGTTGTAATTTCAGTATTAACATAATTTAATTAATATTCTCGAATTGCCTGAGAAAGTTATTTTAGAAATAAAAGGACTTGAAATAAAATCTCATTAATATCTTTTTTCTTATATTATTCCGCTTTAATGACAAAACTAACAAAAAAAGAGAAACCTATATTATGGTTAATTAAATATGATACTGTATTTCATAAACGAGTAAATTATTAAGAATTAATTATCAAATATGTAATTAAAAATAAAGTAATTTAAATGAAAGGAAAAAAAATAATATATAAATACGCATTTTCTGTGTTTGTATAACTATATAGTTAATTGTTTTCTATTCGCTTTTTTTATTCATCTATACAAATATATTTTAATGTAAATTATAGTAAAATTATATAAATAAAATCGTCTGAAAATTCGATACATTAAATTTATTTATTTTTAAACATAAATTTGGCTTTCATTTCATCTTTTTTTCAGGCCATTTAACTGCATATACTACGTGTGTAATTGTAAGGAAAATAGATAAATGAATAAACAAATTTATAGCTATTTTTAACGATTTATATAAGAATGACAATAAAATCACTGATGTAATAATTCATTAACCTATAACAGACACTGGAGATGCTTATTAAAAATTGAAACACTTGAAGAGAGTGGCAGAAGTAATACTAAATGATTTTACAGAATCATTTCAAAATTTAATTTATTACATATTTCATGTTACGTAGAAGATAAATCAGCAATTTTATTGATTATAACATTTTTGAGAAGAAATGATGCTTAGTTTTAAGTCAAAAGGAAAAATAACTACACCGTTTATAATAATTTTTGAGTAAAATAATTAATTATTCTTAATTTTCACCTGCATTTATTGGATGTATGTAAGATAAATATATCGAAATTACATTGTAATTCTTATATTGCTTGAGAAACAATTTATGTCAGCTGATTTTTTGTTAAAAATTTCATGAAATGAACTCTGCTCCATGAGATTCTTTTATTTCTTAATTTAATTCAAATATAACTTTGTGTATCGTGTAAGTGAGTGAAAATAATTGTACTTGTCATATATTAACATGACAAAATTTCGTGATCTAATAAATTTATGGTAATTACAAAAACAAGAAAGTAAGTCAAAATTCCTTCTTAGAACAACAAAGGAAAAAATTTAGTTACTTTTTAGTTAAATAATAACACGTAATATTAATAATTTATCAAAAACATTGTTTTTCAAAAAAATGGAACTTGCATCCGTCACCTTAACGTGGAAAATACTGATATCCTTGAATTTTACAGATTATGTTACTGCCTGATGACTTCAATTTTCATTACTACCTGCTAAAAATCTGTATTATATTACTTGTTATTATTTAACTAAAAAGTAACTAAATTTTTTCCTTTGTTGATCTAAGAAGGAACCATTAGTTCACAATCCTGCTAAAATTATTTATATTTTAAATAAATATAAATAATTAATTAAATATAATTAATGAATTGATATTAAAAAAACTGTATTAACATCAAATGCCCTCCCTTGTAATTAAAAAAAATTGAACTTGATTGGAAGAATAAAACGTATTTTATTAACGATTGAATGTTTGAACTAGATATATAAATATATATACAGGGAGATTGTGAACTAATGGTAGAAATGGAATAAAATATCAAATCTTAAAAAATTAGGATAAATTATCAATATGAATCCTGTAAGAATCTTTTTTCGCCTTTGAATGATGATTTACTTAAATAATTCATAGATGTCTCTAGCCCTAAAAATACATATGATATTGTATGAAATTGAAACAACGTGTAGTTTATTAAAAATAATGGAATAATTTTGAAATTTTTGTAACGCATTAAAATATGTACTAACAATTCAAAAAATATAAAAAAAGCCGTACATAAGGTTTGCAGAGCCCTTTAAAACAAACGTTGAAAACATAAAAAGGTGATTGCAGCAAATTTAATTTACTATTATTTAATTTCTCATTATTTGCCATAGTATGTTTTAACTATGTAATTTCTGAATAATTGAACACCTTGTATTTGTAAGTAATGATGAATGAACAGAGGAAATATCTCTACACCAAAATGCATTAATAATTTAATATATCTAATTAATTATCCCGTGTGTTTATTCAAATAGTTATTATATCTTGTTTTAATGTATTATTTCTGGAGAAATTCGTAAATGCTCATTTCTTTCAGTGATAATGTTCTTTAAAAATGTATTTGATCAAAATTTATGTCTCAAAATGTGGTTGATAAGCAGGTGTTTAAAGAAGCATGTGAAAGTAACGGGTTCAGACAAGATTAATGAGTACAATAATTAATTGTAATTTCAGCAAAAGTAATAATTCTTAATTCGATAAACTTATTAATTCTAAATTGAGAAAAAGTAATAATTCTAAATTGGGTAAATGTAATAATTATAAATTGGGCAAAAGTACAATTATAAATTGGATAAACGTAACAATTATAAATTGGGTACAAATAATAATTTTAATTATAAACTACAATGTAAATCGACGTAATCACATAGAGACGAGAAGCATATTATTCTTTAAGATATTTTAGAGGAAGATTAAAAATTGCTTAGTAATTTTTTTCAGGGCGTTTTTCTAACGTTTACTTACTTTAATTATAACTGATTTCAAAAAAGTCCCTTTCCTAGGTTAATTATTTTGCAAAGATATGTATTTCTTAAATATATGGGCTATAACTTTTATGAATCAGTTTCAATATTAAGTAATAGACAATCTCCCTGTCTACAGGATAGGGTTCCCGATTTCCCCTCACAGATTCTATAGTGGGGTTATTAAAAGCAGGATCTTACAGCAATATGAAACTGTAATTTTCATGTACATGTAAAAATATATAATATGATAATCAATAATATAAATATAGAGTCACGGTTGTGTGTTCCCATCAAGGATATTTATTATTTTACATAAAATGAACAAATGACATTTTAAAAGAATCTATTATGCGGCCCACATACTTATTAGAGTTTTTTTAATGAATGTTATTTGTTGATATTAAATTGATGGTGAAAACTGAAATATTAGAAGGAAATTTATATTGATGGGGAGAATATTTTTTTTAAATTATAATAAATGAGAAATAGAGGCCGAAAAGTTGGAAGAAACAACTCATTTCTGATAATCTATGGCACTAATTTCAGTAAACATACATATTTTAATTGATTTTTTGTAGGTATTAGAATGAAGACTTATTATTCGTGAGATGGAGAAGTTTATGATTTTCAAGTCTCAACAATTCATTAATCACCAAGTCATGATTACCAAGTCACTAAATTTGATTAATCAAGAATTGAAGACCACCCGTTTGACATAATAACATTTCATTATACTTGCTAATAATATATTTTAATTTTAGAACTCAGATAAAAGTTATTCTGTCAAATTCTATAGTTAAAATATTATTATTTTAGATTACTTAAATAACAGAGGAATTAGGAAGTATACGTTGTACTGTAAAGGAAAATTATTAATATACTATGAAATCGAATTGTTAGTCTTCATATATTTAAAAGAGAGCTTCTAAGTATTAAATATTTCCTTCTCATAGTTCAGTAAATGAAGCCGTTTTTATTTATACAAGGGATTGTCCTCGGATTTTTCACTACAAAATTGGAAAGACTGTTATAGATTTATAATAGTTTATGAGTGATAACACATAAAATACAAGTTTTTATTTAAAAAACACAATAACGAAGTAATAATTTGGAATTATGGAGAATGAGTAGTAAAATAAATATTGTGAGAAATAAACATAGCATCTTATTTTTTATAAATATAATCGCATTAAACCAATTGGTTACTCTGAAGAGAAACCAAAATAGCTGATCACAACTACTCCATATTTTCTAGGATAATTGGGAACGTACCTCCATAATTATGAGCGAACTGATGCTGGTCAATTTATAAATTAGTTTAGAGGAAAGGGTATTGTTTAATGAGACCTCCAAAACGTGATAATGCACTCACATAAATGATAAACCAATTCTTGATGACAATACCATTTCAAATCAAAGCAAATCATCAGATTGCAGAATTATTTTCCATTTACTCTCATTTTTCCTGCTTTTACTTGTAAAAAAATAGGAAAGTCAATTTTTGATTGACCAATTGTTTCTTTTACTATTAAATAAATTCAGCCAAAATATTTAACAAAATTATTATCAAAACTAAAAATGCTTGTTGTTTTATGTATTCTAAAAGTAAAAAAATAGAATTTATAAGGTTTTTGAAATTTTCTTAACAATTAAATGAAAATCCATTCTTAATGTGCCGCTAAATTATTTATTTATTTCAGATTATTTATACTAACTCCAATGAATAAAATGAAGTTAAATCTTCTTGAAACAATTTGAAGAGAGATTTTGATAAATTTTTCATCAAGAAAGTACAAATATTCAAATATAGAATTAGGTAGTGTATTAGAGAAAATAGTTTAGTTCCTCTTTTCTTTCCCTAAATATCACTTTTTTTCATATTTTATTCAATTTCTAATAAAAATTGGCCGTTCATTATATATGTATTATACTCGAGATATTAGAGAAAAAATGAATTTATATTTTTTTCAGCTGCTTATAATCTCATACAATATTATCTAAACTTTTACTTAAATTTTGAATTTTGTTTACTTAATTTTGTTTTCTAAATTTTGTTTACTTTGATTTTTTTAATTGTTGTATACTTTGAAATTTTTTATTTTAAAATGTATTTATTTATTTTGAATTTTTTAAATTTTTTTGAATATTGTTTACTTTGAAAAAAATTATGATCGATACTATTGTTTCATGAGGAATTTTGCAGCTTATATACATATATTAGTTTTTAAACTATCTTTATTATTTATAATAATTATTTTAAAGAATTAATCTTATTGGATTTTTTAAAAATTAATTTAATTATTATATAATTTAATTCAAACGAAATTTACACAAAATAGATTGTGAATATCACTTGTTAAGGATTATTAAATTTGCAGTTTTAAGATAGTGCTACATATATAATATTTAACCACTAGTTTTACAATTTCTGTCTCTTTTGTGGAAAACGTGAACTTGTTGTCCCAGAATGATAAGCACTTCTTGAAAGCATTATTGTAAGCATTTGAAAGAGATTAGGAAACTGTTTGAGTGAGCGAAAATCGACCATTCCCGTTATGCTGCCCTAAATTTCTATCCCAGTTTCTGCTACTGCTTTCGAATTGCCATTCAGGAAACTGGGAACTACTTTTCGGATACAACTGTCAGAATTCATTGAGAAATGAAATTCTGTGTGGAAATATATCCAGTTTCGCTTTGGATAAATGGTGGAATGCAATGAAGGAATGCCAATTTTAGATTTGCTGGAATATAACGTTAATAAATTTGAAACCAGAGGATACAATGCAATTTATAGACAAGAAACTGATGTTTTTAAATATAGAGAGAAAATTATATTTAGAGTTTTTTTTTCGAATACAAAAATATACTCTAAGAATTATCCTTATCAAATAAAAGAAAAATAATTTTATTTTTAATAAAATGAAAATGTGGAATTAGATTTGCGTGTGATTGTAAAGTCCGTTTTTTGTTTTCAAGAGAAATATTTCTGAAATTCAGACACTTAAAAAAAAAGAAGCCATATTATATTTTTGCAGCCTTTATTCTTGCGGCTAAAGACATAGACATAGAATTTATTGGCACATCTGATTCTGGAACTACGCAATTCATATTTCATGAACACATGAAACATGAAGACTTTTTATGAAATGGGAACAAGCCACATGCAAGGCTTATCAACATTGAACAAAGTGCATTCAGTGCATACCTTAGACGCAATTTCCGATGTTTTGAAGGATAAGCTCTTTAATGCTTGATCGAAGGGGAGGGTTGTTAATTCTGGGTTTATTTCAAAAGTTTAATCTATTTTAATTATTGTAAAACTAACCTTTAAACTATGGTTATAATTGCCCACAGAGAAAAATAAACGATCAAGAAATTCGAACTTCTCATATTTTACACTCTTTGAGCATCTATTTTACATGCATATGAAAAATATTTCTCAAAAATTAATGCATTTGCAAACAATTATAACTTAATACAGCTTTTTTATTCCTATTCATTCCAATATAAAAATATTTTTCTAAATTTGTATTGGCTTCTAATGAAACAATTCCACATATTTATTTCATGTAACGCCATCTGTAATGTCGATTACTAAACAATCGCCTTAAATCTGGACATTCATTTTTAAAATTATGTATATAAACATATAACACAAAGCGCTGGGAAGTACCATTTTTTTTTTACATAAAATTAACTTTACATTAATAAAATTCGAAAAACTTCAGAACGAAATTCATTCAGACGAAATTTTTCTGCTCAACTTTCCAAGTTCAGATGATTAATATAACTACTAAATTAAAGAAATTAATAAATAAAATTAGGCCTTAAACATCTGAAATGCAAATTCTTATTATACTATAAAACAAATTTAACGAGGCACGGATTGCATGTCGATCTTTTCTACGCAGACATGTTAATGCATTAGCTAAAACACACAAAGATTTAAATAATTGAAATCTGACACGTGATGATTATGATTGAAAATATAGATGAATGTTAAATTTTAGTTTTAAACCCCTGGAAAAAAAAGCGTCCAAAAAAGAATTTCCATTTTCGATATTATTATATAGTCCACATACTTGAGATTAATTTCCAAACAAAACTGAATCCAGGAAGGAAAGGGAATAGCAACATTATTACAGAGATTGTGAAGATATATTATAGAGACTATTACTGCTGATATTTTTTTAATCCTCTCAAGAATATTTCCATAATGTAGAC
>JAOUZG010019159.1:26045-40888 GCA_026289955.1 Argiope argentata
ATATATAATTAATATAAAAATTCTTTTATATGCCTTTTAAAACTGCATATGCATTGAAATAAATTTAATCCCCTTAAATGGACATTAATATTTTACAGAAAGATGAAAAAAATTGAACTTGATCGTAGAAATAAGATTCCCATATCATCAATAAAATGATAAATTTCTTTTATTGAAGCTAATCAAAAATTGAACATGGTTAAAATGAAATATTCACAAAAAAATTCAATTTATCTCTATCAAGAAAATTAAATAAAAAAGAAATTATTTGCTTGATCTTTAATTTATAATAGTGAAATTATCATTTATTTTATCAGTCTTCATTGATGTCAACTACTCATTTATAATAGTATGCGTCGCATAGCAGTTGGCAGAGAATATGCTCGAAGTATGCATGCGCGAAGCCCGTATATAAACACATGGTATGAGGGAACTAAAATATTCAGCCTTCGTACCAACATTCAAAGAAATCTCAAATACATTGCAAAAACATTAGACCAAAATAAACAATAAACACGAAAATTGGTTTAGAATACTAAAGTAGAAGTAAACAATGATATGAAGAAACTAATAATGCATGAGAATACAAAAAAAGAAAGTACATGTAAGTAACGTTTTATGTGATATATACATCGATCAAACAATTTATGATTCTGGAATTAGAGTTCTATTGAAAAGTTGCTTCAAAATACTTAGACAGAAAAGAAGAGTTTGTGCTTAGTGATCTACTTTGAAAGCCTTTTTGCCATATTTCTAAACATTGCATTCATAAAGAGAACGTTTAGTATCATCATATACTGTTACAGAGTTATAGACAAAGATTTCTAAAATTTATTGAAAATAATTAACTGATTAGTTGATAAAAAAACTCATTACGGATACATTTTAGTCCCTAATTTTTAACTTTTCTGGTTTATCGGCTCTTTCATTTTTTTTATCTCCTTCATGTAGAAATTTATTCATTTCAATTTAATATTTTGTCACATTGAATTATTTTATTTTTAATATTATTTAATATTTTTCTCTTTTCATTTAGACTTTCCAAAACTTTAAGAGTGTATTTTGTATCAGAAGTGATTGTACAGTGATTCCTCCCAAAAAAGTTTGAAAATCTACACATTTTTTTTCAAATACATCTTTTAATTTGCAAAACTAAAAAACGTCAGCCAACTTTATCAATTATTTGCGATCCGTCTGTTAAATTATGTGTCCGTCTTCCTTATCTACTAGGGGAGTAAAAAGAGCAACTTACACTCAAATAATTAGATAATAAATACTTTATTTACAATACCGCTACAATACAGTATGACACACATACTAGAGCACCATTTCTCTCAATAGCCTCCCAGTCGCTGGAGACATTTGCCGAAATGTAGCATGAATGGTTCGATGCCATGACTATGGAAGTTTACATTTTGGTCCTCAAGCCAGCCTAGATCAGATGTTTGAACCTGGTCATCGTCGGAAAATAATAGTCCATCCAAATCCTGTACAATGTGAACTAGTGTCCCTCTGCGATTGCTGAGAATAATATTTTCCACCCGTTGCACCATATTTGATGTGTTTACCAATACCACTCTTGCCTTTCCACATCGACTAAGTCTGTGCTACCATCTTAGAATTTCTGGCACTATTTCAGTATGACTGGAAATAACATTTCAAGTGACCCATATACTCCCAGTATTTCCCAATGAATCCCCGTACATGTTAAAAGTTTTTCCCCAAAAATGCGTACTGTTCCGCATATTTTGACGTTGGAGTAAGTTTCTTTCTGACACCCCATGCTTGCAATTTGCTGCAATGTTTCTTTTTCACTATCCCAATGAAATTGATAATGGTGAATTTCGTGTAACTAAATTATCATTTTCGGAATCTTAGCTCTTGTTTCGCCATGATTCCAACTGTGGAGGAACAAGTGCAACTTTTTGAACACCCTTTGTAGATTATCCCAATTCAGTCGTTAAGTTTCCTATCTTTAAACCAAATTCAAATTATGTTATCGTCGACTTTATTTACCTTGACACTTTGAAACTTATTGCGTATTTTAATAAGGATTCTCACTTTTATATAAAGAGATAAAAATCCGCTTTAAAATTGGCATTCTATTTGATTTCATACTAATGATGTGGCACACGAAAAGAGAGGACATATTCAAATATGTTTACTTTAACTTTAATTATATTATGGCACAATTCTTCTGCTACATTATGAGTTATCCATTCACGAACTACACTCTCTAAATTCTTAAGTCGGGTCTTCTGAATTTTTCATGAATTTTCAGTATTCTCTCTTGAATCCTTCATAAATGAGTAAGAGAGAAAGTGATATGTAAACCCTAATATTTGTTACTTGGATTATATAGTTATTTCGCTGTTTAAACCCATTTTCTAGAAGTATGTGACATCATTTTAATGTTTAAACATTATGCATTTTAATTTGTTTTTCTAAATGAAAAAAATAGCACAGGTTTTAAATTTAGTCAGTCTATATTTATCAATTTCTCTTAATTTATAGGAAGCAAGTGTTCTTAAAAATAAATAAAAAATCTTTTGGAAAAACATGTCCTAACTTATCATCATAATGCTCTTCATATCTCAAAGATTCCTTGGCTAAGAGCCGATGTACTGAACAATAGCTCTAATACTGGTGGACTCCTATGATGTAGTACTACATTGTCCCATCAGTAAGAATTACGGATGCGACCATCAAAAAACTTTTAAGGATACTAAGCTTGTTTGGAGCTCTATTTTTCTTTATAAGATGAGTTATACCAAACCCATTCAACTTGATGAAAGATATTTCTTATGTCTAATGGAGCTATATACTTATCATATTATTTTCTTATTTTGTATTATTCATAAAAGCGCACAGATTCTTCAAGACTAATATATTAATTTTTTTCTCTAAATCCTTACTGTTCTGCCATACAATTTAGCATTTTCCTTAAGAGATGTTGCGAATTTATAGTAGTTTTTTTTGTCAAGAGCTATTCCACTTACAACCAGTAGATATACTGGTCTGCAAAACTTAGAATTCAAATTTTCCTCACTCACTTTTGGAATACGGGAGACTAGACTTTATTGTTTCATCTCATATCTTTGGGAATCAATCATAATTTAAGTCAAGATTTAAATTTTAAATAAACCTCTTTTTACTAATTGAAATTCTTTGGTTAAAATCTTAATTCCAACCATCTTCAAGAGGAGAGTTTCCTTCTTCAATCTATCATAAGTGGCATTCGACTGCAGTTAGGTCAAAATCCATAATTTTATTTGTTTTATAACTGGCAATATTTGTCACTTTCTTTTTTTAAATTATGAACAATATTTCTTCTCTATATTTGCTAAAATCATCTAAATGAGTATCATTATATAGCTTAAGATTTTCATAATTAATTCATAGATATTACTTTTTCAAATATATTTATTTTCTTGAACTATAACAAAACTCTCTAGAACAAGATGTTTTTATCATAAATATTTGTTTTTTTTAAAAATTTTAATGTTCTTTCCTGAATAAAATTTGCGCTATGTTTAGTTTTTTTTCTATTTCATAACCCCATTGAAACAGCCTACGAAGTGCTATAATTCTGTCTCTAAAAATTAATAGTTCCAGCGTTCATTTTATTTTCATTTCATTCATTTGTCTATTTTCAACACTTATTTTGCAGATCGCCTTTAGATCATCAAGAAATTTTATCTATGCTTATATTAATTTAGTTATTGCAATAATTTTGCTAATTTTATAAATTAATTTGTTAAGTCTCATCAAAAAATTTTAAAAGCCTAATTTTCAGATTTTTTATCTTAATTTAAAGTTTTCTTCAATATCAAATATAATAAACTAGTAATTTCTTTTTTGTAATTTTTATACATTAATTATCAACTTAATTACCTATCTATTTTAAAAAGAATTGCCTCTCCATATTTTTCACTAAAATTTAATCGATGCAATTGTACTCTTTTTTGTATGAATAGCTTGAAATAAAATCCATAGAATTTATAATGCCCAAATCCATTATTTCGATGGATTGTGATCTGCTCTTTTGGTTAATCTTCGAATTTAAGTCAAACATCTGACGGAGAAATTAGTTGATCTCTTCCCTTGATATTTTATAAATATTCCATCAAGTTGTAAATTAATATCAAATACATTTTTATTTGGAAAACAATGAACGCGATCATTTATGTTTTTTGAGTTACATTGAATATTAACTGCTGCAAGATCCCTATCCTTAATAAGGGTTATAAAGTAAAATAAAATAATTATTAATAATTGCCAAACACAGTTTTTTTTACCGAGACTTATCCGTAAGTCCATATACAATCACTTGGTTTTTCTGAATTCTATTTCTACTCTTTAAAATTACAAATTTTCTCGAATATTTAGAAAAAAAAATTAACACAGATACATAATTGTGATGTCAAGCAAGTGAAAAATAAAAATAAAAAGATCTTAAACTTCAACATTTTTTCCATTTTTCTTTCATTCTTCTTCCAGAAAAAAATATGGACATTTCAAAGTTCCAAAAATGGTAATGAACTAAAAAAAATGAGGGTAAAATGGCTGATGTGCTTTTTGGCAGTATAAAAGTGCTATTACAAATAAGAAAGATAAAATTAAATATGTTAATTTTGAATTACAATCCATATATCTTAAGAGTTAATACTGATAAACAATGTCCCCATTCTTTAAAAAAGTTTTTTTTATGAAATGGTTCTATTTTTGAAACAATGCATTTTTTTTAGAAAATAATAATCTTGAGAAATCAGATGGAAAGTGATTGAAGGGGTGGATAAGAGAACATTACTTGAAAATGAAATATATCCATTTTCGTCAGGAAGAAATGAAATATCTGCAGACGAAAAATCTTCTTTTTCTGCCCCCCTCTCTCTTTTCCTTCTCCAGTAAATGAAAAAAAAATTGTGCCTATAAAAATGAAAAGTTAAATCTTTAAAATATGAATTCTACTATAGCGAAATATCATTTGTCTAATTGATAAAAACATATTATTGAATCAAAATTCTCTTTCAGAATAAGGCAATAAAAACTTTAAATTCAATGGCTACTTCAAAAAGTCGAATGTCTTGCTTTGTTGTTATCGAAATACGACATTTTGATAGAAGTTTGACGAAATATAAAACAGAGACGAGGGAAAAAGTTAAAATGTACTTTCTGTGAAAGCAAGCGAACATTTAAAATACTTCGTTAAATAATAATAGCGAAGTCGAGCCATTTCGAGACATTTATAAGAATTTAAAGACTTAAATGCAAATCATAAAATCTTTTCACTATTCTCTCTTTTATTTTTCCTTTTAATTCAGAGAGTAATTCAGTAAAAGGAGATTCGTTTCATAAAAGAAATCATAATCTTGAGCTATTGAAACAGTAATATTACCTCTTTAAATTCAAAAGCAAAAATTATTGTTAAAGCTATAAACCATTTTATTGGTAGACCCAGCAAAGGCAAGAAAATTATATCTCTAGCAAACTGTAGCGTTTAAAGTAATGTTGAACAAATATAAAGTAAATAATCCTGTTTGATATCTTAAATGGATGAAAAAGTCAAAATATTTGAAAATGTGGAAAGTCACTTAAAGAAGTAACACAGGATATCTAGGGAAAACTAACAAATTGAGAATACGATTTTTCATAAATATTTCTAGTTCTCATACTGAATCAACGTGAAGCGAAATATATTTATTACAAGGTATTCCACATAAAAATGCATTTTTTAAAAACTTGTTGTCGTAAAATATTTATTAATTTATAGTACTTACCTTATTTTTTACGACTTTACTTACAAGTTTTAACTTTAATGTCAACTATAAACTTTTATGCTTAATAAACATTGGAAATGAATGTTTTGACTTAAATTTATTTTTCTGCTACGATGCTTTCAATTTTACCTAACTGTTTATGATTCAAATTTGATCGATTATTTTTAATAATTTTACACTTCGAAATTTGCTTTCATGAGATAACTTCATTAGGTAACTAAAATTCTTCAAATAAATGTTCATTCATTTTGATAATGTGTGTTAATTTTTAACAAGCCATTTTTTTTAAATTAATTATTTTATCTTTCTTTTAAATACGTTTAGAATTCCTTTCCGATCTTCAATTTTCAATTATATTATTCGCTTTTTTGCAGAATCTCAATGATTGTTTTGCGATTTGATTATTTTAATGATTGAACTACCTAATTTTGATTTTTTTTCAATTAGTTATACAACAATTTATGCAATTACGGCATTATCATACTTTTGAAAATTTCATCATTATCATGCCTGACAAAATGTTTAATTCCCTTCAATTAAATATACGTTTATGTATATTGTTTCATAATGTTTCGAACATGAAACGTTTGTGAGCATAATTGTATAACTAAATATAATTTTCTCAAAGAAATAAAATGAAGTACATTAAGTAAAGGAATATGAATGAAATATTCATCATTAATAATGCTTAATAATTTCTTTTCTTAAACTAATAAAACCTAAGATTGAATAACTCCGACTTCACGATTTTAAATACCACAAACCCAACACATATCACTAGCTCCAATAGTAATTCTATCATTGATTTAACCCTATGCTCTAATTATCTTTTTCATGAAATGGAATGTTATAATTTTGGATGCACTTTCGAAAGTGACCATTTACCCATAGTTGTATCATGGTCGAAACTGAAAATATCATATAAATCCCTTAAAAATATCAATTGGAACCTAATTATGAAAGAAACAAATAAAATATTCAATTCAAAGAGCCAACCAAACATAGAAGCTATTGCTGATAAAATCTCCCATACAATTAGCAACTATACAACAATCAAAACAATATCTAATGAAAACCCACCATGGTGGAATACCGCTTGCTATAATTTTAGTCGCTTAAAAAAACATGCATGGAAAAAAGCAAGGCACAATATTTCGACATCTGATTCGATCAATTATAAAAAATACAGAAGCAGATTAAAATTTCATATTAAAAAAGCAAGAGAAAATTACTGGAATAACCTCAGTAAAATACCACAAAACCCGAGATTATTTTTTAAAAAATTTTAAACAAAATATCGAATTATACCAACCCCAATAATAAAGATGATGACATTATTTTCTATAATAATCGCTATATTTGTAATTAGAAAACCCAAAGTAATCTTTTTGCAAAGCACTTTTCAATGCAAACTCTGAAATTCCCACCTCTTCCAATTGACTATAATGATAACAACGAATTCCTGAATAAAACTATAGAAATGTGGGAACTTAAAAGAGAAATTCAGAAATAAAAAAATTCTACCCCAGGTGCAGACAAAATTACTGTAACATGGTTTAAAAAATTAGATGATACATCACTTGTTAAAATACTTCAAATGTTTCAGCAACAACTTGATGGTTCCGCAATCCCAAAAACTGGAAGCATGCAATTATCATCCCAATTCTCAAACCAAATAAAGATAAAACAAAAATAACTTCTTACAGACCAATAGCCCTTACTTCAGTATTCTGTAAAATGTTTGAACGCATCATATCGCAACGCATAATTCATTATATCGCAGCTAACAAAAAACTGAATCCAAACCAACACGGCTTTGAACCCTTTAGAAATAACCATACTGCAATTTATAAAATTTACACTGCAATTTCAGAAGATCATAAAAACAAAAAGAAATTTCATTGGCATAAGCTTAGACATAAAGAGTGCATATGATTCGGTTCACATTGACGATTTAATGTACAAATGCATACAACTTGGCATTACAGGAAATATTGCTAAATGGATGCATAATTTCCTTCAAGAACGGACATTCCAAATTAAATGACGAAATGTTTATTCCGAAGTAAAATTTCTTTATAAAGGACTGGTTCAGGGGAGCGTCATCTCACCAATTTTGTTCGCAATATTCATGGATGATTTTTTCGAGACCTTGGATTCAAACGTTGATTGTTCGATTTATGCTGACGACATTTTCGTATACTTCTCTCATGATTCGATAAATTATATTAAAACGAAGTTACAAAATACAATGGAAAACATATATACATGGTGCAATTACTGGAAACTATCCATTAGTGCAGAAAAAAGTGCTATAATAGATTTATCTTTAAAAAAATAAACCCCCTCCCCAGTATAAAATATGCTGGTATTCCCTTAACATGGAGTGAAACTATTAAATATTTAGGAATCCAGTTTTCAAGAACTAAGCAAAATAACAGAATATTACAAAATTTAAGAACCAAGGCTCTCAAAAAAAAATTTCGGTCTCAAAATACTAAGTTCTAAAAGAAATGGTGCAAGAACGAAACACTTAATTACAATCGCTAACAACAGTATACTTAGCATATTCTTGTATAGTTGCCCCAAAATTAATAAATTTTCCGAAACACAATTCAAATCTTGTAACACTATACAAACAATGGCACTCAGAGTAGCTCTCGGAGTACCAATTTGGACCCCCAACATCATCTTATTAAAATTTGCTGGCCAAGAAATACTTTCAGACAAAACCAAACGTCTAGCAATGCAATTTTTTTATAAAACAAATGTCCAACCAGCCCTTTTCACCTTTGGTTTATAATCACAATGAAATGGATCGTTTCTTGAACGACAAAGATAAAGAAATCATTAATAACATTTTTCAACAACTTGATTGCGTACCGGATCATTTAATTACTATGCCACTCCATCTACAATATAACCCAAATTTATACAATATTTTTTTTAATTAATTCAGGTTCCAGAACAAAGGTTTGCCAATCCCGATTATTACAGCAGATTTCAATGAGTGTTTACAGAATCATTTTGAAAATCATTTCATTATAGCTACAGATGGCTCGAAATCTGAAAATTCCACCTCAATTACAGGAGTCTCTAGCATCCAAAAATTTCTTTACAGAATTCATACATTAAATTCAATTTTCACTGCCGAAGCCTTGGCAATCTGCCAAACGGTGGACGATCTTACAATCCCAGAAAAGCACAACCTTATTATTTCGGATAGCTATTCAGTTCTGTTATCACTTAAAAATATCACTTTTCACTCTCCTAAGGTCATCCAAAGACTCGCCTCAAAAATGTATATCAGGAAAAAACTAAATCAAGAAATAGTTCTTTTGTGGGTTCCCGGACATTCCGGAATTTCTTTTAACGAAGAGGCTGATCATCTGACGAAGAAGGTCTCGGCATTTATACCTTTTCTAGAATGGATTTCTCCTGAAGACATTTTTTCTACAATGAAAAAATCTCTAGACCAAGTGCAAACGAAAACTACGTAAAAAGTAAATATCATCCATTATTGGGTGAATTTCCCGACATTATATCCATCTCAGAATGGACAGGACACAGAATACAAGATAAAATCATTGCCCGTATAATCAGCAAACCATCATCACTCCAGAACTTCTTTATAAATACAATCTTACAGATAACCCTTGATGCAGCAAATGTGGAGAGATAAACGATATTTCTCATATTTTTATCAAATGTCAAAAATATTCAACGTACAGAACGGTGTTATGGAACAAGCTACAAATAGATGATCCCCATATTTACTACGATGTTCTTTTACACCATGTTTTCGCCAACAAAACAAATATGTTCATCTTTCTGCAATCTCTCAAGTACTTTGATACTTTTTAAGTTGCAAAAACAGACTCTTTTTTTCCCTCACTCCAGCATCTGATGCTTCCTCTGTGCATTTCGGAATACAGGAATGTTAATTTGGAGAACTTTTAGTCACTGCTTTGTGGCAACCAGGGGTTTATAGCCTTCGTCGCTCCATATCCCATAATATTTACATTCAAGAATTCAAGAAGACCTAAGAACTAAACTTATTGTTTAAACTTCAATTTTACTCAAATTACATATTTACTTAGTTTATCCTATTTAGGAGCATTTATTATCATGTTTTATAATTTTAATAGTTTATAACTTTTGAAAATATTTTATTAATTCTTTTAATAGTAAAATTGTTACCTAGTAATCAAATTTTTATCAAGTAGGCATATTTTATTTGAAGCACCATCTAAATTTCAACAAGAGCAAAGAATGGCTTCATTTTTTTCTATAAGTTATATTATATTAATTTTGAATCCATTTCATTAATCATCAAAAGAAATGTAAAGCAACTTTTATTGTGGAAATGTTTAAATAATTATAAAGTGAATACCAGCCTTAGTGATAATTGTTTTTAACTTATGTAATGCTGTTTTTGTTTCTCATCCCCGTGACCAGAAGAGCTAGATCAGGTCAATGAACTAGTTCACCCTGAGAAAGTCCAATACCAAAAGGGGATCATGAACCAGGTCTTGCCTGGTGAGCCCCGGACAAGATAAAATGTGGCCAAGAGAGACATGTGCTGACGAACATTTAGTGCAGATTTCGAACTGTTATCACCCCTAACAAAAGTCATTGAAAATAGATGGCCAATATGTAACTTTTGTAATAAAATTTGTCTACGAGTCTTAAAATGAATTTAATACTGTCACAGGCATATTGGACATATCGCACTTTAATTTCTCCTTAAAAATGAACATCTGAATTTTTTATTACTCTATTCCACTCCTTAATGTCACGAGGGTGCAAAAAGGACAAAAGAGAAATGCTAGAACCAAAATGAACCTATATGTCTTCTTGTGGTTAGTAGAAATGTTACTTGACAGAAACGCCCTTTTTATTGTAGTTATTTTAGTAGAAGAATTTGTGCCATTATCAGCCATCATGCCTCTGGATTTGTGGTAATCCATTGACATGTTGTAGTAGTAGCATTATCTGATTCATTTTCTGTCACCATCTGCCATTCTAGTGGATTGATGATAATCCATCAGCTTGTTAAGGCTGTAGAAAGCTTTAACCATGTCTTGTTATGTTGTTGTTATGCATATTGTTGTTATTCATTACCATTCCACCCCAATTTTATTTATGAAAGTTTTGCTTGAATCATTGTTCATTTCTACATTATCATGTTATCAATTCGGGAGTATATCCTTAAACTATGGGGCTCCCATTTCCAACGTATACAAATTCCTTGTCACGACAATTTTTGTCGTGGCACCATTAAATTACTATGATGTTGAATATTTATGAATATTCAAACTCAAAACTCGTTAATGAGGGAAATTTAATTTATCTTGCATTAATACTAATTTATCTTGTATTTGTAAAAAAATATTACCAGAAATCATTTTTTAATACAGAGACCTCTGGCATCAACACAAGAAAATGATCACAATATCAGCTAACAAATACTTCTAATAACCAGAAAATACCTTTAATAGAAAGTAATTAGCAGTTATTACTGAATAATAGTATTAGTAGATTAGCCAGATTAATGTACAGATTACTATTCTGTTTAAAAGTTTAAAATTTATTTTTTTAACACTATTGCGCCGTAAGCAGATTTCTAAAATGTAAAAACCATATTGGAATTTAACGAAAATACATATTCTCATTACAATAAACTTGCATTGTTATTGTTAAATAAAATATCGCTTATGAAATTCCCAATGAAATATATAAACTTTATTAAAATTTCAATATTTTGGATTTCCATAATATTGCCGCAAAAAGAAAGAATGTTGTTATATACCACGGCCCGATTGGCAGAGCATTGGACTATGAAACCTTTGGCCCCTGGTTCGATTCCCGTCTAGCGCATTTTATCCTTAAAGACTGGATTTTTAACTTAAAATTGTTCTTATTGTTTCTCTAAAGTCAAGATGATTCTAGAACAGTCTTTACTATTCGACCGAGCTGATTTTCGAATGTTCTCCAGCTATATAAAAGCCGAGTTCGGCTCAGTTCTTCATGCTGTTCCCCGGCGAGCTGCTTGCTGCCAATAAACGTAATTGTTTCTAGCTATTCATTTCTTTAATTCAGTCTTCTTGGCAATATTTTTCAAAGTGTTGTGATGAATGATGACAGTCTCTTTCATTGTATTGTATTAAATTTCACCGAAATGTCTTTTTTAAAACTATAATGTTCTTTTTTATCTGAAAATGGAAATACTAAATGATAAATTACATACATATCCATGTCGGCTTCAACAACTATCCAAATTTCTGAATGGTAAATATAAAGACTAATATCATCTCTTGTTTAATTTCAAAGGGCATCGAATTGATCATTTAAACTTTAAGTTTATTGACTTTGGGAAGCGATAATCGAATTTTACTGTGCAGACCTGTAAAGGATGTAGGCAACCAAAGCTGAAATATTTATAATAATCCAAATATAATAGATATTTAAACTAAAAATTTGCTAAGTATGGCATTAGAATTTGTGAAAAAGTTCTTTGATCAAAAATTCCTTTCATGATTTAGTAAAGAGTCTTTATTCTTTTTATTACATTCCGTCGAACATATTTCAATTAATTATGCGCAATGCACTTGACTTCAAAACTGTTAAACAAATATCTATGTTATGTAAGCGGAGAACATATATTTTAATAAATTTAAACCAACAGCCAAATACTAGAGCTTTTAACCAAATTCTTATTTAGATGTTAAGAATATTCAAATAGGTTATATGATTATATAGGCTATATAATCCCATTATTTTGTATTGACATTTCAGGGATTCTATGATTTATTTTATAAAATGCACTAAATTTTATTGTTGGAAACTACTAAAATACAATATACTGCGATAATTTATAAATTAATAATATAACAAAGATTATCATAAATATCTGGTATTCGAGATTAAGTAAATATATCATGCCTGTATCACAAATTTTAATCTTAAATTTAGATACGAAATTCAACCTTCGTTGATTTACTAACTAAATAATCAAAGATATCTTTAAAATTAGTAATTCATCATCAAATTCATCAAGAAGTATTTAAATTCCTGATGTAAGATTTAATCCAAATAATGTAAGATTAGTTGGATAATTAATCTGAAACTCGAGCACAGATAATTCAGCTTTTCTATTCATGAATTAGACTAAAAAAATGTGTAAGAATTATATTATAATGTATTAATGGCTGAAGAAACTATATTATTATATCGTGTAATTCATCTTCACTAGTAAAGGTAGATTTTTGTAAGTTACAATTACAAACAAAAAAAAATCCAATTTCCACAATTTTAATTGTTTTCTGTTTGATTAAATTTTCAAAAATTAATAAAAATTCGATTTTTGAAGAATCCTTAATCCTGACGTTAAAGAATAACAATCTACTGATTAAGGTAAATTTTTACAAATTACTATAATTAGTAAATAATATGTTGTTTTTAATATAAGTTCTCTAACACTCAAGATAAAAAATTTTCCACGATTACACTTTAGGTACTTTCAAACATGTATGAGCAAGCAAAAAGTGTTTTATCTCTTTATAGTTCCCCGTTTAGACCTCCCAAGAACTAATCTTCAACTAATATAGCTTAATCACTCTGAACTGCCATAAATGCATCCTTGAATTTTCTAAATACGACTCTGAAAAAGCAAAGGATTTTGATTTCGTAAAAAAAAATGTTAAATGTAAGAAAATAAAGAGGCATAATTGGGTTCATCGACATTGTTAGCATTTAACCCTTCAAGCGGCTGGAACGTAGAAAGTCACTCCAAGGTGCCTCTTGAAAATCGGCAGGAACGTAGAAATCCTCTCCAACGTGTCGCTTTATAACCGCCAGGAACGTAGAAAGTCTCCATCCGCAAATATCTCTTAACACGGCTACCCCGTAGAAAGTCGCCATTGCTTTCCCCCCTTAAGGGTAATAAACGAGGTGGGAGATCGGCTTGTTAGAGCTCATTTTCTGGTTTCTGCTGGCTGTTAGAATGCGGGTGGTCCCTCCAATTAGGGGAATAGGAAATCCTCCCTGAGAATAGGACATCACTTTCTTGTAAGAATTCGCGATAACAGGACCGATTGGTGATATAAGCTGTATACTTCATTCCTTCTTTCAATATTTCATTTCGAATCCAAGAGAAAACTATTATACTTATTACAGAAAGGGAAACCCTCATATTTACATGCCATAATTATGTATAATAGTTTATTAAAAAAAGCGAGTTTTCAAAAGCGGGTTTGAATTTTCTGTATTTGTCTGATGAAATATTAAAAAATCACGTTTGAACTGTTAATAATACTTTTATTAATTAAAAAAACCTTATATATTTATTTATAAAAAACCTTATCAATTTGTTTTCATCCCAATTAATAAGCCACAAAAATATTTATAAATAAATGTTATTGTAACCATTGCTTAAACGTTGTATGTAGATTTTGGGCAAGCATTTACTACGCAAGGGAAGAAAAATTTGAAATTTTTTGGAAATAATTATTTATATATTTTTGATTTTTTAAACTTAACTTTAGTAAAAATGTTGTTAATAGTTTTTATAAACGCTTTTATTTAATGTATCTAGATAAATATAGTTCTTCTTTTTTTTACTGTTTAATATTATTTTAAATTTTACTAAGTTAATGCATGCGTTATTTACTACTTTTTGCAAATCATATTTTTCTTTCTTTTCGGGAGGAGGGGGGAATATGGAAAAAAAACTGTTTCTTTTATAAATATAAAAAATATTTTTTTGGAAATTATATATATTTATAATATAAAGAAAATAATAAAAAAAGAAAAGAAATATTTTTATTTTTATAAAAAATTATAAATATAAAAACATTTTTTTAATTATGTATTTCAAGTATACATTTCTATTACAAATATATATGTGAAATCTCTATAAAAAATCAAACCAAATTCATATGAAAGGAAGTTTTGTGTCTTGTGATGGACTACTAAAAACATAAATAAAAAAAATACATAGAAACAATACGGATTTTTAAAAAGTTTAGTATATGAAAGATATATATATATATATATATATAT
>JAOUZG010019159.1:40988-61326 GCA_026289955.1 Argiope argentata
TTCAGCCTACAGCTACCAAATTTGGTATATGTATACCTTGGGTGCCGGGAATGTGCACCTCGGAGCCCTTTTTTGAATTTTTAATTAAAATTTAATTAATTAAAAAATAAGCCAAATTTTGACGTTTTTTCGCTATAACTTCCGAAAATATTACAGCAAAAAATTGTTTTTTGCATCACGTTAAAGCTCAAAAAATTAGCTTTTCAATGATACTCATGTTTGATATATAAATTAAAACTCTATTTTTAATGAATTTTTAAACATTTAATTTAATCGTATTTTTTTTCAACAATTTATTTCGCATAAAATAAAAATAAAATTTTATCTTCTCGAGGATCTCGAAAAAAATCAGATTTAAATAAAATGTTGCCATCACATTTTCAGAAATTCTGATTTAAAAAAAGTCAATTACTATCAAAAATAAAACAGAAAAATATAATTTTTATCACGAGATTATATGAAATGAAACAAATAGGAAATGTGATATTTTTTAAACAATAAATGCTAGAGAAAATTTTTCTTGATCGTTTGCAGTATCAAAATTATTAATTCAATTAAAGAATTAAAAATACAAAGTAAAAACATATTACAAAAATGCGACAGTTAAAACTGAAAAAGAATTTTTATAAAAGCACCAAACGATAATCTTTTGAGAGCGAGATTAATAATTTAAAAACAAGAAATCTTAAACGGACTTTGAAAATAACGTAATTTCAAAGAAACAACGAACAAAAAGCAATTGATAATCAGTAGAAATAAAATATTTTTGCATTCTTTTTTTTAATTTTTAAAACAATAAGACATGCTTGGATTTGTTACTTTTTCTTATGTGAAGAAGATATTTTGTGCAAATCAAAGATTTCGCCTTCGTGATTGTAATTTTTCTCCGCATTTTAATGAATCATGCGAAATAAAAACGCAACTGCTTTCAACGAAGCAAACGTAATATTAGAGCTATACTGGTAAAAGCAGGTCAGCTTTTTGAAAATTTATCTTCTTTCAAACAAGCATACGTAATCTTTACTTATAATAAAGCACAATGTGTGTGTGTGTGTGTGTGTGTGTCTGTTGGCGGTGTACAGGCCAGACCGTTTGACTTACAGCTACCAAATTTGATACATGTATACCTTGGGGGCCAGGAATGTGCACCTCGGAGCCCTTTTTTGAATTTTTAATTAAAATTTTAATTAATTAAAAAATAAGCCACATTTTAAAGTTTTTTCACTATAACTTCCGAAAATATTACAGCACAAAATTGATTTTTGCATCATATTAAAGCACAAAAAATTAGCTTTTCAATGATACTAATGTTTTGATATATAATTTAAAACTCTATTTTCAATGAATTTTTAAACATTTAATTTAATCGAGTTTTTTTTCAACAATAAAATAAAAATAAACAAAATAAAAATAAAATTTTATCTTCGGATCTAAAAAAAATCAGTTTTTAATAAAATGTTGCCATCATATTTTCAGAAGTTCTGATTAAAAAAAGTTGATTACGACCAAAAATAAAACTAAAATATAATTTATATCACGTGATTATATAAAATGAAATGTGATATTTTTAAAACAATAAATGCAAGAGAAAATTTTTCTTGATCGTTTGTAATATCAAAATTAACAATTCAATTAAAGAATTAAAATAAATAAAAACACAAAATAAAAATAAATTACAGAAGTGCGACAGTTAAAACTGAAAAAGAATTTTTAGAAAAGTACCAAACGATAATCTTTTGAGAGCGATATTAATTATTTAAAAGTAAGAAATCTTAATCGAGCTTGAAGATGACGTCATTTCAAAGAAACGACGAACAAAAAGCAATTGATATTAAGTAGAAGTAAAATATTTTTGCATTCGCGTTTTTTTTTTTAATTTTTTGAACACTAAGACATGTTTTAAATAGCTTCTTTTAATCATGTGAAGAAATATATTGCGCAAATCAAAGAATTCGCCTTCGTGATTGTAATTTATCTCCGCATTTTAATGAATCATGCGAAATAAAAATGCACCTGCTTTCAACGAAGCATACGTAATATTAAAGTTATACTGGTAAAAGAAGGTCAGCTATTTGAAAACGCATCTTTCAAACAAGAATACGTAATAATTACCAATGCAAAATTTGTAAAAGCTTATAAACACATTTTTTACCCGCTTATTTCGGAGACATCAAAACTTCCTAACCAAAGCAATATCATGTTCTCACATGAGAACAAATAAATCAGCTTTCATTCCAAATTAAACATATAAAAATGTCATTTCCGGCACGTGTCTGCATAAAATGAAGCAAATATGAAACATGATATTTGTGGAAAATAAATGGATGAAAAAGTTTTCTATAATATTTTACTATACATATATTACTAATCCAATTAAACAGTTTTATTTAAGGCAAATATGGCTTAACATCTAAAAGTCATCATCTGTAATAGGAGTCGAACATATAATTTCTTAACTCTTTTGGGGGGAGGACATAAATCTCTTACCAAATGGTCTAAGTGAAATATATAATTAGTAGATTGAGGGGGAAAATGCTGACGAATTACGACTTTTAAATTTTTACATATATCATTAGCTCTGTGAATCATATTTAACAAAATATTCTAGAGACAATAAGTCCTCCTTAAAATAAAAAAAAATGACACTCCAATCAACTAAATCAATCATCAAAGCTGATCGAAAGCTATGAAAATTTCAATATAACTATTCGATAAAAACTGGCGATTTTAGATCACTTTATCAAGATCTCAAAGAAGCCAAACAGGGTTACTCAAGAATAATTCGTCTAGACTATGAAAATGATGATTGTTCTAAACTTGCAATATTCAAAACTGAATAAATCAGCCAGATTTTGTCGCAGAAGATAGAAATGTTTATTTATTTATTTAGAAGTTGAAATATTAAGAATATTTTACAGAATATGAATCTATAAGACAAAAGGAATTTAAACCATATTTTTTGAAATATATTTATGTACCAAAAAAATAAATAAAATGTTATTATTGAGAGCATTTATATGCATCTAAAAATAAAATTAAAAACTTCATGTTTCAATTAACCTGTGAAATGTTTGCTGAATTATTTCTTGAGATATTATAAATTATAAAAAAAATATTAAACAGTTTCAATTTCTGTAGGGAACATTCAACTTAAATGTAGGACTACTCTGCTTTCAGTTCTTAGTTTTATTTAAAGGCATGCTTGGATTGAGTAAAGAGGTCTTTACATTAATTGAATTTTCATCATTTCCATTTTAAATTAAAACTGAATTTTACGAGCCCTGATAGAAAATCAGAGAGAAACGCGGAGTTCAAAGATCAGGACTGCTAAATAATAATATAAGTGAATTATATGACTATCGAAATTTGAAGCTAAAAAATATTTTGCTGAAAAACTTTTTATGAGACCAAGTTATATAAAATTGATTGAACCCTTTAATCGGCATTAATACTGGTGAACCAACTGGTAGCCAAAGGCGGCTAGTGTATAATAAAGCACAATGTTTGTGTGTGTGTGTGTGTTGGCGCTGTACAAGACAGGCCGTTTGACCAACAGCTACCAAATTTGGTACATGTATACCTAGGGTGCCGGGAATGTGCACCTCAGAGCCCTTTTTTTATTTTTAAATAAAAATTTTAATTAATTAAAAAAATAAGCCAAATTTTGAAGATTTTTCTCTATAACTTCTGAAAATATTACAGTACAAAATTGATTTTTGCATCAAGTTAAAGCTAAAAAAATTAGCTTTTCAATGATACTGATGCTTTGACCTATAAATTAAAACTTTATTTTTAATAAATTTTTAAACATTCAATTTAATCGTTTTTTTTCAACAATTTATTTCGCATAAAATAAAAATAAATGTTTTTAGCTTTTTTTTAGATAAAAAAAAATCAGCTTATAATAATATGTTGCCTATAGATTTCAGAAATTCTGATTTAAAAAAATAAGGTAATTACTACCAAAAATAAAACAGAAAAATATTTTTTTCATCACGTGATTATATGAAATGAAATAAATAGGAAATGTGATATTTTTTAAACAATAAGTGCAAGAAAAAAAATTTCTTGATCGTTTGCAATATCAAAATTATTAATTCAATTAAAGAATTAAAATGAATAAAAATACATAATAAAAATATATTATAAAAGTGTGGCAGTTAGAACCAGAAAAGGAATTTTTAGAAAACCACCAAATGATAATCTTCTGAGAGAGAGATTATTTATTAAAAAGTGAGAAATCTTAAACGAACTCGAAGATGACGTCATTTCAAAGAAACGACGAACAAAAAGCAATTGATAATAAGTAGAAATAAAATATATTTGAATTCGTGATTTTTTTTTAAATTTTTCAAACAATAAGACATGTTTTGAATTGTTACTTTTACTTATGTGAAGGAGATATATTGTGCAAATCAAAGAATTTGCCTTCGTGATTGTAAATTATCTCCACATTTTAATGACTCATGCGTAGTAAAAATGTATCTGCTTTCAACGTTAAGCATACGCAATATTAAAGCTATACTGGTAAAACCAGGTCAGCTATTTCAAAACGCATCTTCTTTCAAACAAGTATATGTAAAAATTAATAATGCAAAATTTGTAAAATCAGATAAAAATATTATTTACCCATATATTTCGGAGATATCAAATTTTTTAAACCAAAACAATATCATGTTCTCACGTGAGAAAAAATAAATCAACTATCATTCCAAATTAAACATATAAAAATGTCATTTTAGGCATGTGTCTGTATAAAAGGAAACAAGTATGAAACATGATATGTTTGGAAAACAAATGGATGGAAACTTTTTCTATGATATTTTACTATACATATATTACCAATCCAATTAAACAATTTTATTTAAGGCAAATATGGCTTAACATCTACAAAGTATCTTCTGTAATCGGAGCCCAACATCTAATTTCTTAATTTTTGGGGAGAGACATACATCTCTTAACAAATGGTCTAAGTGAAATATAAAATTAGTAGATTGAGAGAAGAAATGGTGATGAATTACGACTTTTAAATTTTTATATATATCATCTGCTATGTGAATCCTATTAAACAAAATATTCTACAGACAATAAGTCCTCCTTAAAATAAAAAAATTGACACTCCAATCAACTAAATCAATCATCCAAGCTGATCGATCTATGCAAATTTGAATATAACTATTCGATAAAAATTGGCGATTTCAGATCACTTTATCAAGATCTCAAAGAAGCCAATCATGGTTACTCTAGAATAATTGGTCTAGATTATGAAAATGATGATTGTTCTAAATTTGCTTATTGTTCTTAATAATGAGTACTGATTTACATGCATACTTAAAAATTAAAGTAAATGAATGCCATTACAAATTAAAAATTACAGTGTTTTTATATATCTGTAACATTGCTGCTGATAATCAGTACCATATAAATATTTTAAAATGTCGTCTAGAAGAAATTTTATGCCTAATAAAATAACTCTAGAAATATGTGCTTAAAATAGATCTTATGCTATAGTACCATGTTTCAGCAGATTGGGGCATTATTCCTTGCCGTAAAGGGAAACAAAAAAGTAGATGTAGTTTTTTTAATATCTGTATTTTTTCAATTAAATACTTTCAAGGATGGTGTCAAATTGGATTTGTTGAAAAAGGCTTCAACATATTTATTTGTTTCTTCCATAATGTAACTTCTCACTGTGTTATGAAAAAAAATTCTTAAAAACATCATCGAATCATCAAAGTCCCAATGGAAATTTTTTACCCAATCACTGATATTAAGAGTCGAAGTAAATTGAAAATTTTTAGGAGCATTGGAAGGTGCTTGCAAGTCAACAGGAGATCTACAGCGAGCTGCATTTAAAGTATCATCATCAGATTCACTTTCCGATTTAGAGTATTAATCTTCAGAAGATAAAATTAATTCATCACAGTCAGAATCGTTAGAATTTAAATCCATATTAAGCTCAACAATTTTCGCATAAATGTAATGTTAATTAAATTTAGTGCAAAAAATCAATAGTAAATTTCAGTAATATATTAAAAAAGCTGGATGATATATATTTCATAAAGGTAATCAACACTTATTTAATTAAAAAATATTCGTAAGGTCAACTCAAGTTCCCTAAGCAGTGCACTTCACTCGAGTTTCTAGACCTTTCAAAAAGAAAATTATAGCCAGGAAAAATTAATAACCTTTGGAATTAAAATCTAAAAATAAGAATCCTATTGAATGATTACATAAGTCAAACTGTTATAAAAAATACCAATGAGAAATTAGAATTTGACCATGTGACCAGTATGAAAGCAGAGGCAAATAAAAGTGATAACGGATTTATTTAGAGATCCCTTTGCCCTCATGTGAAAGAGCTTTTTATCATGCCAGAACATGGTATTATTTTTGGGATGAGGTTTTAGGCATCAACAAAAATCCGTAAGCGAAAAATAAAAATTTTATTATCTGCACGATTGATGTAAAATATATTTCAATTAGATAAATTAATACACAAATTAGTTAATTTATTTTTTTAGAGTTACAACGGAAAATTTTTAATTAAAATTTTTATCATGCTTTAAGAATTAATAATTTACGAAAATATTAGCTTTTAAATTTTTAAAAGATATTTGTGAATATTATTTTTGCTTTGATAAAAAAAATAATTACAAATGATAAGAAGATTTTAACTTCAAGAGAACTCCGATGAGGCATCTATGACTAGACCACCAATAACTTACTGCTTTACCACAGCAACATGATTCCCAAACGCAGATTTTACCATATAATTCTATAATGAAAAATTTACGATCCTCTGTATTTATCTTTTATTTTCTTTATATATATATTAATTTTGATTTAGCACAATATTCAAATTTTTGTATTGCCATTTTTAAGCCACTTTTATCCCATCTGAGTTTTATGACTGGAAGAAAAGATCACTTAAATGAAAAACTCTGATCATCCTTCACAAACTGGCAAAACTAGTATAGAGTCATTAATATCTATAATTTTTGTTTGTTTTAATTAATGGACTAAAATTTGTAGCAATTATTTTTATTATTTCAATGAACTAAAAACCTAATTTTTCACTCACGGTTTTTAAACGTTGCTGAAGTTATGATTACGTACTCTAAAGTGTTTATTATTATTATTTTATTGAGCATCCATCTTTTGAAATTCACATGCAGAGAAATATTGTAAATGAAATTTTTTAAATTATCCAAGCACGATGAACATGGAAGAAACGTTCTGAAAGGGGTAATTTTTAATTGGTCGATACTTGCAACTGTCTCCTTTTTTATCTATTTTATCTACAAGATTTCACAATTTACGAAGTTTCAGAAAAATTCATAACGTTGTAATTTAATAAAATGGGTACAATTGAAATTTTGATTCCATTGCTGAAGTTAAATGAAGAAAAGGTTTTTAGCAATATTTGTTGGCAGAGAAATGCATGGATTTATGAAAATATTACTGCGCAAACTGTGAGTAATTTTTACAATTAATTGGGACAAGTTTAAGAATGATATAAAAATTGACATTCAAAATATTCACCTACTAAAAATAAGAAGGAAATGATAATTTTTAAACGATCTAAAGCCATTTTCATAAATGGATGTTTTATTATTTTTTCTTATTTCAATAATAAATTAACTTTAAAAACTTATTATCTCAACTTACATCTTAATTATTTCAAAATAAGATAATAAGTCAAAAATATCCAAATTAATAATATTTTAATTAGCATATTATTACTAAAATATTTACTTGCTATACATTGACAAAAGATTGTTTTATTAAAAAAAAACTGAAAAAAAAATTTCCACATTTTTGTTTTAAAATTTTTGATAACAGCTATATATTTTCCAAAATGAGCGTAGTATTTTTAATATTAAGTATTAAAAAATATTAATAAATTTTTTATATTCTATTTTAATCAGTGTACCATATATATCCTTTTATTTTAATTTCCAATGCCAAATATGCCAGCAAAATGCTTAAAACTAAATAATGGGAAAAACTAAGTAAGATTCTCTGAGTGTTGGCAAAAAGAAAGTATTATGTTCGTAATGCAATTTGATGAATAATAATTCCTTTAAATAATTCATTAAACATTTTTCCTATTTTTTACACAAATTTATAAAATCATATTGCTGGATTTTTTAAATTTATTTTTGAACATATTATATTTTCTGAAAACATTACAAATTAAAAGAGAAGCTCTTAGTTCTCAGAGCGAAAACCAAACTCTTATCTGAAAAACCGCGCGGTAATTGTCCTGCTTCGACAGATTTACGACTCCATTTGTCACTCTATTCCCTGGGACACACAATTCCCTCTATTTCGGGTGGTATGATTGTTAAAAAGTGGGGTAGATTACCCCCCGCTGTTACTGCTCGGGGGAAAGCAAAACACACCATGCCGGTTTAGGAACGTTCTGACAATTTCTTCTCTTGTAAATTGTGTTCAACCTTTATTTTGACCGCTGCCGTTTTAAGAACATTCTTACGCTAGACAGCCGACGCTCGATGGGTTAACCGCAACCATTATTTGGTAGGATGAAAAGATTCCAAAAAAGAAGTTTTTGAGATAATTAAAAGCATTAAGAAATAAAATCCCTCTGCTTTTGTGGTTGTTCTGATTTCTTTAAAAAAAATAATAATTGACAATGTATTTTATCTGTGATTGGAAAAAAAATATTCAATATGATTTTAAATTATTTATTTTTAACTGTGTGTTCATTAGTTACTTATGGAATCATACTTCTGATTTATTTGCTTTTGTATGCTAGATTGTGTCAATGGTTAGTAAGTCAGTTTTAAAATATTTCTTTCTGAATCTTTTTTTTTGTATTTAAAATTGCATTAAAATGAAAAAAAAAATTCTTATTTGAATTTTATCCGTCTAAAGATCAAGATTAATTTTCTTTTGCTTGAATTTATTCATTTTCTTGTACATTTCATTGTTCATATACAGTTTACTTATTGATGCTTTTAATGGACACTGTTCATAAGCATAATTTCTTTCTGTTAAACGTTTCACCAATTAGAGTAATTATTTTTGAACTAATTCAGCTAATCCTGAACATTATGGATAGAGATACATGACATATAGAGAAAGAAGAAGATTATTCATTATGTTTTTATATATTAGGTGTAAAAAATATCTTTATTTTTTTATTTCTTAAGCATTTTACTAATGATCATGAGATTTTCTATCACAAATTCATTAGTAAAACTGTGACAATCAAAGCTAGGATATTGTTAATAGGATGATATCTCATAAACGGCAATATCAGCTAGAGAGAAAAACAATATATCATCTGGTTCTACCAGTTAAATCAATCATATCAGAATATTTTATCCCCATATTCTAAATTATAATGAGTAAGCTATAAATAAAATAAACTATAAACATTTTGCGTCGAATTTATATTCATTAAACTATATTCATTTTCAAAAAGTGTATCATGTTTCAAAAACTTTTTGTAAGAACAGAAATTATATATTACAATATTGTAATGTAACATTTTCCAAGGAAGTCATTAAAGGAAAAAAAAAATAGAAGTATACATAAAACTAGCTGAGCCATAATAAACAGAACTCTTAACTGGTTTTATTTTTCATTACTTTAAAATGTTATTTTCATCTTTCCTTTGGTTAAAATATTCTTCTTTTAAATGAGAAAACCTCATCTTATTTCATTGAGTTTGCATATATGAAACATTGTAAAGAGACACAAACATCACTTTATAATATCATGTAAACCATTACCTTATTAACATTTTGAGTGTATTTTGTTTAGTAGGTAGCTTTCAAAATCTTATAGTTTCGAAACATATGTGAAATGAAATTTCTTGTGTGCATCTAGACAGAAACACTTTTCAGTTTCATATTTTTCTAAGTAGATACATCCAATACATAAGAAGAAAGATATTTCAATGCCATAAGTAAATTTGATTCTTTGCATCTTGACAAGTCTTGTCACGTGTATTGAAAAATAAGTTTTTGAAACATCCAAGTGCCATGCGATTCTATTTTCCTCTTCAAACCGAAATTTATCCCAACGGGGGATTTGATGAAGAGCTATAACGCTATGCATTTGTTTGTTGGTAGAAATATGCATTGTTTTTTGGAGTGTTAAAAAAGAAAACAAAAAATAAGCATTTCTTTTCCAGTTTCTTATTCTCTTTTCCTTTTTCCTTTGCATTCATTTACACTTTTACACGCCAATGTGTCATGAATAATGAATCATTGTGCCAACTTTGGCACTTTCGATGCATTATTGTCTACACTTGAGGAAAAGGTTTGCACCTACAAGCTACAAATCGGCTTTTGAGAAATTGATATCCAGCTTTAACAGTATAACTCAAAAAGTAAAATAAGATAAATCCATTGCTTTCAGTTCTGAAAATTATTAAAAAGCTACCTTTCACAAATATTTTCTCAGTAAAAATAAACCATTGATTAATATAAAAATAATTATTTAAAAATTCCTAGGAAACTTTTGGGTTAACTTTTAACAATTTTTCTTCTCTATATAACATAGTTTTGATTTTTAATTTTATTCTATCACCAATACTTCAAATCACTGCAAACTTCAAAAAAAGTGACACTTGTATTTTTATGAAGTTATCAACCTCCCAGTTGTACGACGAACGTCATGTTTGTAAATATTTGTCTGTCCACTTGTGTGAATATATTAAACGAAAAGTGGAATGGGTTAACGAATGGATATATAATTATCAACTGAGCTGTAGATTGTAACTGAATTTTATTTAAACTAATGGAATTTTATATTGTCTAAAATCTTCTCCCTTTAATATAGATGTATAGTATTGTAAAATCTACAACATGGGATAAGAGCAATTATCATCATTAAACTAATCAAATGGTTCATTGTCTATAATCTACTCAAAATTATGTAGATAAATATTATTGTAAAAAAACCATGAAATATGAGTTATTATTATGTATAAATCCTTGATTTAAATCAAATTTTGGTTGCAAGTAATGAAGTGCAATAATTTTGAAATACGTATTTACTCAATTATAATTCTTAACCCGAATCAAATTTTCAAATGATATTTCTTAAATTTCCAATAAATTTCTGATATTTTGAGGAATTTTTACCTTGGGAAGAAAGGGTAATTTTATTCCTATAATATCAAAATTACCGAGTTAACTTTGAACTGCATATTCAGGTTTTATTACAAACAGCTTTCCCTTTAGGACATATGATTCATCAGTTTAAAAATAATTTAAAGGAAAAAAGTTTTTTATCTAATGGTTGCACATTGTAACTATTCTATTTTGGTTAATTTGTTTTAATATCTCAAATCAGATTTGTAAATAATAATAATTACATTTTTAATAAATATCTGCTATTTAGAGATTTTCTCTGGAAAATAATGGAACACATTTATTTCTATTATTTGAATATTATTTCAACTACATATTCTGATTTTAAAAATGTTTTAAAACATTTGAATCATCTATTTGACAAGAAAAAAGCAAAAAAGCTTCTTTTCCTAATGGATACAAACTATAACAATCATATTGGATCATTTACTTAAAAAGGTTCGTTTTAAAAATAAATATCGTAGACTAACAAAGTATGTTTCTTTAATGAAATAATGCACTTTAAAATTCAAAATGGGTAACTAAATTAAAAGCAGAGATGTGAGGGAATCAATGTATTAAAGTTAATGACAAGGTCATATCTGTGCGGCTATAAATAATATTTGTTTCTTTACAAGAGAATCGTCTCCCAAGCAGTGTTGATTTTGTAACACAGAAAGAAGGGGCATAAAACAAAGGTTTTTGAGAGTTGGCTTCAGTTCACATTTCGATAAGGTGCGGCAATGAAATCAATCTCCAGTCAGAAGCTTCATTTGAGCGGCGCCAGCATCGGGAACAGAATGAAGGCTAAAAGCTTGTCCGAGACAGTGAAAATCAGAGTGATGTATCACCTGTCAGTTCCGCTTCTCAAGATTGGTAATTAATCAACCGAAAAACTTAATTCTTAAATATTACGGATTATTACTTGCTTGCTTTTGTAACGATCTACTGTGATGGATATTGCCATTTGTTTGTTTCGCTAGAAGAAAAGTTTTTGAAAATCCACATTTTACTGATTTTGGTATATTTAATGCAAAATTCTTTGCAATGGAATGTGGTATTAAAGAACAATTTTGACTATGAATGTACGTTCACTCCATTTTTATTTCCTCAAAGATTGCATCTAAATAAAGATTTTGGTTTCTTCTTTAAAGCCTGGAATAACTGAAAATACTTTTTTTATAATATGTAATCATGGTTCCCGATGCCTTATTATTTTATATATTTTGTGATATCCAAAATTAATAGTTGATTTATAATACATTTTGTAATGTTTTTCTATAACATTCATATTAATATTGATTAAATTCTCTGTTTAAATAGAATAAATTGTCTTTATTACTGACTATTCGTATTTATTCTAGTATAAAATTAATGTAATTACCTTGGCATTTTTTATAAATCGTAGAAGGAAATCCACATATCTATTTGTCATCCAAAAATTAAGTAATATTGCAAAAGATGATTTCAAGCTAAAAATCAGAGTTTTCATGCAATTCAAGGATTATCCAATGTATTGTTCCTTATAAATCCAAACATTTTTGTTTCTTTATTTTCATATCTTTGCCTTGTTCATTCTTTTAGAAAAATTGAAAATATTTCAAAGAGCACAACTATTAATGATTAATCGATTTGATTTATTTCTTTTTATTCTAGATTTTTGGAGTGGTGGAATTGATCGTCATAGAAATAGAATTCGAAAACTTAACCCCAAAAGCTCCATGTCCACATACTTTCTCCATAGTGAAAATACTTTAATCATCACTTTCACTATTGCTTCTCCCTCATTACTGCTACCCCCTCACTACTACTACCCACTCACTATTGCTACCTCCTTACTATTTAAGGGTACCAGAGAAATGTGATTCTGTTCTATTATCAGACTGTTGTCCACCAAACACTTGGTTTTTCCTTCTTCTGAGGGAAATTACTTTAACTGTCATCCTCTCACTAATGCTTCTGCCTCATTTCTACTACCTCCCCCTCACTACTGCTATGCCTGACTATTGCTACGTCCTCATTACTGCTACCTTCCCTTCTATTGCTAAACCTCTCGCTACTGCTATGACTGACTATTGCTACCTCCTCATTACTCCCCTCATTAATTCTACCCACTCACTATTGTTTCCCCTTCACTATTTGCGGGTATCGGAGAAATGAGATTCTGCTTTATTACCTGAATGCCCTCCATAAACATGTAGTTTTTGCATCTTATGTGAATTACTTGATACTGAAAAAGTCATTTAAGAATTTAGATTTTCTTTCAGTTAAATTTATAAATTAAGGTTACAATGAAAGTCCAAGCTGAAATTAATTTTCATAAAATTATTTAACATTTAGTTTCAAAATATTATTTTTATTTTATTATGGGAAATTCTAGTTAATTTCGAAAAATATGTTTGTAAGTAATTTTATATTCAAATTTGTCAAATAAGTCACATATTAAAACAATATTTAATACATTTCCTCTTAAATACAAATATATTGAATAAATATAATTATTAATACCACTCTAATCAATTTCTTTAAAACATCATTAAAGTATCTCTTTAAACAGTTATTGTAAAGAAGTAATGAAAATAAAATGTTAGCCAAAGAATTTTTATTCTTATTGTATACAGTCAGTTTTCCTTATTGTATGCAGTCTTATTGTATACAGTCTGTTTTCCTTATTGAATACAGTCTTATTGTATATAGTCAGTTGTATTACATAACGCTAAATATCAACTATTTTCTTTAAATTCTGACCCTTTTTTTTTATGCAAACATTTTAAGAAACGAACTCGGTTTTATTTCTGAAGCCATACAATTTAGATTTCTAAAGATTATTGGCAATGCATTTAATTACAAAAAAATTTTAAAAGTGAATTTCTGGAGAGCTATGCGGTATTAATATGAATTATCAATGAAAAATAATAATCATCGGTAATAAAAATACGGCATTGGAAATAATGAAACTCATGAAAAACAACTGTTAAAATCATGAACGGGAAATGTAATTAGAATTCATTATGTTTTCTAAAGATAAACTTAAACAGTCTTTTTATCAATTTCCATTCAATTGATAGAGAATTTCTAGATTCCAATTTCGGGGTATTTTGAGGCAAAAAAAGGAGACAAAGAAAGCTAATGCATATTTTATAAAAACATTTTTGAGGCATTCCTAATTTTAAAATTTGTCCTTTCACGTTACAAAATTGAGGTATAATGAAAACAAAATTCAGGGAATTTTAATTTTCAGAATTTCAATTATAGCAACACTCTAAATGATGAATAAGTTTTAACATTCACTACTTCATTTACATTTTCGATTCTAAGAATAACGTGGGAGTTTCCGAAAACACTTCATAATATCATGCTATAAGTATAAATTTATCATCTGGCTTCAAAGAAATAATTTACATAATTCATTCCTCCTTAACTATTTCGTATTCAAAAAAATTTCCTTTTTCATAGAAAAAATTGAATATTCTATCATAATTATGCTTTAAAAATATTAAATTTAACCTGACGTTAATGGGGAGGGACTTCCAGAATTCATCCTGCAAGAAAAAAAATCATCAGTCATTTTATCTCGCATACCCCGAATAATAATTTAATAGGTGGATACGGACACTTATTTCAAGTTTCTTGGAAGAAGGGAAGAAGAACATATATCTATTTATGGATCATTTATGTTTCTTTCTTGGTTTCTAGTTTTAAACTTTTTTTAGAAAAAAAAATGAAAAAATGAAAAAGAATTGGAACGGAAAAGCGGATGGTACCTAAGTTATGAAAAAAAAAAGTGAAGCGCAATTTATATTATTTTTATTCTCCAGCTGTAAAAAGTAATTGTTTTTCCCTTTCATTAAAAGAAAAGTAAGAACATTGAATAAAATGGAAACTGAATAATTTAAAAATATGTATGAAATTAAACAAAGAAGTTGGATTTAGCCATACCATGCGAAATAATCAATGGTCAAAAGGTCGAGTTCTATGGACAATCAGTCTATCTACAAGGCCCTTTCCGTAATCGATGTGTTTCATCATTAAAATGGAGCATAGTAGATCCCACATCAACGGCTTAGCACCAAGCAAATGAGATATTTTTTACTTTTTTGGGATATATAAGGACAATTTTAGAGGGGAAAGTAAATCGATGCATGATTCATGAGATTTAGTAGAAAAAATACAATTAAAACTTCCGTTTAAATTGTGAAAGCATCTTTAATATATTCGTATTGTAATTGGTGAATAAAAACTTTGATGCCAAATAATTTTCAAATTCAAATAAAGAAATAAGGAAAATTCACGATTTAATATAAACTATGGATTGATTCTACATTTCATAGCATTTTAATTATTCTGAATAATAAATAAAAATAATGATGGAGTTTATAAAATATTCTCTTTACGTTTATAAATCATCATAATATGAATCATATGTCATATATAACATCTGAAGCATATTTCAAAAATAATTTTCAGACTATATGTAGATCTGAAGTTTAAAAGAATAAAATATCTAAAAATTTCAGATTATAAATATCTATTTAAAAAGTTAGCATTTGAAAATTAGGAAATACTGTGAATATTAATGTATTTTTCTTGCTTGTCTAATAACATTTAGTTTTAAATTGGAAGTTTAATCTTAGAAATATTTCTTTTTTTACTTTTGCAATGGAAGATTTTTTTTAATTCAGTAAAATTAAGTTTTGTTATTTAATAATGCATTTTTATCATGTTAAATGAGCTTATGCATTTAAAAAAAGAAATGGAAACTTGTTAATGGTTTATAATTCCACTCTCATAAATTCTTATGCCTTCTTTCTAAGCAATCAAATTTATTTTGGTTGCTCAACTAAAATGGAGGTTAGTTAAAATTATTTGCTTGATAGAAATAAAATGCAGCAATTGATTACTTATTTTTCATTTTAATAGCGATATTCACTAAGTCTTAAAATAAGAAAATTCTATGAAATGAAATATAGTAGACATAGCAAAGAGATTTACTCAAAAGACTGTAATTATTGATATTATAGACTTTTCTTTCTCCTTTAATACATTATTATGAAGAAATCAATAAACTTCTCATTGTGGGTTTTTGATAATTTTTACTTATCTAGCTCTATAAATATTCTTAAATTCCTTATTTCTTGAATCATGGTAATCATGGTGCATCTGTACCTATTATGTGAAACCATAAATATCCACTAAAAGACAACTGAGACATTTTAAGAAATATACATCTCACATGACGTGTTCATTTGTTTTTATCTTCCTTTCTTTTTGTATGTGTATGACGTTTACAGTTTCTAAATAAATATGATATGTCAATGCTTCATATAAAATAAAAGCCATACGGGTCTCATAAAATTCAAAACACTGTGTTCTAGATCTTTTTCAGAGAACGAAAGGAGAAAAAGCACTGTGAGTAAATACTGTTGCGCATGCAGTCGAAAGGCAACTCTGACATTCGCAAGTAAAACAATGGCAGTCCGGAGTGTCAAATCAGAGAGCTCCATTTTCACCGAAGTGCACTTCCGCAGTTTATCCATTCGAGAGTAACAAGAGAAATAGAATTGGCAGTGTAAGGCTATTTTTACTCTTGCCAAAAGAGGTCGACTTCGACCTTTTCATTGACTGGTTGAGAATGGATGGCTTTGCGTCCTGTCTTGGCAAGCAGCGTTTCTTTGTTTCCAGTGACAGGAGTAAGTTATGCATGGCGATGGATCTATATGCTTAAAAGTCAATAATTCGATAGGAAAAGATTATCTTGCATGTCTCATTTTCAAACTAGCTTTCAAAAACGCCCGTGTATAGTAACAAATATATTAAATTATATCATAATGTAAAATTAATAATGTGATCTAGTAATTAACGTTAAAATTTATTAATATTTAATAATATACATTCATCTTTTTGATCATATAATGGACATCTCTTACAGTTTGAAAAGAAATGAAGAAATTTTATTATAATTTATTTAAAGAAGCTCAATGGATTTTGCATAATTAATTTTAATAGATTACTTATATTAAAATGCAAATCGGTGTATTTTTTTAAAATTTGAAAACAACGAAAGAATATAGGATTTCCTTAAAATAACTTTAATAAGTTTGTGAAAACAAAGTATTTACGCTCAAAGGGGACATTACATTTCTTATTTATTTCATGTTCTAACGATTGTTACAAAATTAAAATAAGATTTGAATTTGCCATAATTCGTGCAGTTAAGTGTTCAAGTGAAATAATGTGTGAATGAAATAAAAAAAAACATTTCGTTAAATTGTTATATTTTTTAATCGTTAAGTACATAGTATAAAGTTATGTATGGAATATCATATAATCAATGGGGCTACCTCGGATTTGCTGACACATACACACTCTTTTGTCGAATTTTTCCATAACCATTATGCTTAAATGTGGCTGAATTTTGTAGACGCAGCTTTCAATTTCCTTCTTTTGACATACGCATGCTTGTGGTTTATTGATGTAGACCTTTGACTTTCAACAAATTTTTCAAATATTTTCGGGATATTGCTCAAAACCGAATCGCAACGACAACAACAAAATCAACGTTATTATTTCGCGCAACGCTCCATTTTTACTAATCCTAAACTTCCAGATGTCAAATGTTTTTAATAGAGTAGCCAACGATTTACAACACCAATTCTAATCTTACTTTGTTTTTGGAGCATATCTTATTTAAAATATAAATATTAAGCTTATGAATATTATAATATTGTAAATATTGTTAGATTGACGTTGAAAATATTTAGAATTGTATGGATATGATACATAAACATTCGTTTAAATCATAAAGATATTTTTTAAGGCCTAGTTTAGGAAAATAATTTTTAATCAATGTCTTTGTCATCAATGCATTCTTCAATGTGAAACTCATTACAATTAATTATACTTGGTAATAAGGTTTAATACTCCGATTGTATTAAAAGAAAAATCACATAATAACCATTTCTGCAGATAACCATGATGAAGATAGAATATAAGAATAGAAAACTTCACATTGTCATATTTAATAATACGTGCAGTTTAATTTTTAGATTACTTTTAAAAATCTTTGTCTAGCTTTGTATAGAAATTTGGGAAAAACTTACTTCCCAATAATTTTTGTTGTTGTTGTTGTTGAATTAAAAATGTTATTAATGAAATTTCTTTTTCAGCTCAAACCTTTATAATGCTGAAAAATTCGTTGTAAATACTACAATAAGTAACGAATTTCTTTTCAAAAGTGTTGACATTAGCTTTTAAGAACTTTGCAATGAATTTTATCAATTAATTAATTTCTTCATTTTTATATTAAAGTATTCCTTTTTTATAGATTACATGCTAATAAATGAGTATTAAACAATTCATTTTCATAAAACACAGAGATATATGTTTATATATATTATAGAGCTAATAAAATTATTCATATATTAAGTACCAGAAAATATAATACATACTAGAAATATACTAGACTAGAATATTAGTACTAGTAGAACTAATATATTTGAAAAATGTATTTGTCTTTACGAAAGTAAACATGCCTTTCTAGAAATCTATGCTTTTTTCGTAATAAGCGTCTCATAAAACTCTTTTTTATATGGTAGATTGCACCAAGTGTTTTGCTTTTAAATATTCATTTGGATAAATCACCTTTCTACTGTAATTTTAAGAATTCATAATATACTGCGATTCTATTTCGAAAAAAAGTGCATTTTTTGTATTTTTAATGCAACATGATGAATATTTCGATTTCAAATAGCTTAATTTGTTGAATTAAAATTATAACATATTATTGCATTCCGATTTCTACTTTAATTTATGTAAATTGATCGTGTTAATTGAAATATATTAATTTATTTCTTTTCAAAATTTTACATTGCACATTTTTAAAAGATAAAAAAAAATCATCTGGAAAGATAAACATGTATTAGTAACAACATGAAAATGTAAATTAAAGTGCAAAAATAAGAGATAAATATTGAAATATTATCTTAAATATCAGATAGAAATATTATAACCATGTATTTGAAAATAAAACATGTACAAAATTTCAAAAAGTAAATACTATGGAACCCAGAATTTTAACTTGATATAGTAGGAACAGTTTTTGGTATCGATTCTCAAAATATTTATTTATAGCTTTTCAAATTCTTAAATAAAACAATAAAAGAAATACAAAGACGTTAGCTGTTGAAAGCATATAAAAACAGAACAAGAATATTCAAGAATATTTAAAAATAGAAGTTTTCGGTTGATTAATTAATAATCACGAGAAACGGCGTCGACAGGTGATACATCATTCTGATTTCTTCTGGACCTGACAACCTTTTAGCCTTCTTTCGGTTCTCTCTTCTGGCGCCTTGCAGATGGCGAATCTAACTGGAGATTTATTTCATTGTCGTACATTATCGAAGTGTGAACTGTAGATGGTTTCAAAAATTCCTGTTTTCTACTTTTTCCTTCTTTGTAACTTAATCCACAGAATTTAAGCAGAAATTACTCTACAAAGTGCACCGATTATTTATAGCTCTGTAAGTATGACACAATAACTATCGTCTAGATATGTAAAATATAATCATTCAATTGTTTTTTTTATTTTCAGTATCAAACTCGAAAAAGTTTTAAATCTTGTAACAATTATATTTATTTCAAAATGCATGTAATGGTTTTTAAAGAGGTGTACACAGATATAAAACGAAATACATATTGAAATAAAGTTGTCGTTTTAGCACAACTTAAATTTGAAAAAGAATTAATAGTCTGCAATTTTGAAGCAACTGATTAACAAATATTATTAGGCATTTAGGATACTTTGACGAACATTAGCTTCTGTTATTAGAATACAGTCCAAGACGTTGAGTTTTAACTTTAATCCTGACTGATGAAAATGTTATATGTTATGAAGTAAATTTCCATATTGCATTCAAAAATACACTGTTGTTTTTAATTGTTACAGATTATATTTACATGAATGAAACATATTTTTGTATATATATTTCAATTAATCAATACCTTACGAATTATTGATATTATTCTCGATTATTGTATACAATAATACAATTTCATTCTACATTTATTGTATTATTCCTTTATAGAAGTGATGACAGTTTTCTAGGTACCACAACTTTATTACAACTTATAGAATAAATTATTGATAGCTACCTCTCTCTCTCTCTCTCTCTCTCTCTCTCTTTTATATATATATATATATATATATATATATATATATATATATA
>JAOUZG010019159.1:71558-95732 GCA_026289955.1 Argiope argentata
ATGTTTCTTCATAATAAATCAAGAATGAAAAAAGATGTTTCTTCATAATAAATCAAGAATGAAAAAAAAAATGTTTTTTCATAATAAATAAGAAATCAAAGGAATGCTTCTCTATAATAAATCAGGAAATTATTTTTGTTTAATTCATTTGTATGTTTGTTTTGCATGCTTTGTTTTTGAACTAATAATATTCTTTATGTCAACATGCTTGGTATTTTCCCCTCATTATATCCACGTGCATTTGGGATTCAAAAATAGGACTCGTATTTCGAAAATAAAGAAAATAAAGAAATTTACTTTTTTTTAGTTTCCTTTCATCACTAAAATGGTTTCAAATTATTGTCAAATGGTTTATCATCCTTGTTTCTTCGGAAAATACATATATCAGTAATATTTTGTATATTTTATGAGGGGCATCGTAACAATAAATTTAAGGTAAGTTTATCAACATAACCCGTTAACGCTAGGTAGATCCCTTCATTTTCCATTTGCTCCGCTGCTTACGTTAAAGTGAGTTTTCTTATTAATCAGCCGTGTAAGTTCCCTCTCTTAATTAGTGCTCAGAATGAGAATAATATGAGTTAATATCACTCAACTGACTCTCGTGTTTATCCCACTTTAGATGGAAGCAATTCATCGTAAGTAGGATCTATGACGCCTTCGAGCAGTTTACCTACAACTAACTCCCTTGTATTCGAACCAAGACCATTCAGTTGATATTTTCTTCTGAAGCTTTCTTTCAAAGACCTTGCTGATTGTTGCCTAGGGTGAAAGGAACCTTCACGGTCATAGTTAATATAAATTGGCAATCCTTTTAAAGGACAAAAATGAACATAATAACCGTCAGTAGAATAAAATACTGTTATGAAGATGAAAAAAATTAACCCGTTCTTTAAACATACAATTTTATTTATTAAGATGAAGCAATTTACAGCATCTAGTGAGTAAAAGAACTAACCTTTAATGGTTTGGATTCTGCTTTTATACACTTATAGAATGTTTGAGAACAATTCAATTAAAAAAAACATCTAGAAATTTCCAGATAGTAGAAAAGCAATAGATAACAAATTAAATTAAATTATTCAAATATATGAATCAGAAACCAATCAAAAAAGGGAAATCCTCAGCCGACTGACACATTACGATTTCTGGTGCAACATCGACTGACACAAATGTATGTGAAGAATAATTATAATTTTTTAAAAAGAATAAATATATCGAAATATCTTGAAAAATGATGCAATGCATGCAGTGATTGAATTTCTTTTCGTATATCATGCTAATTGTGAGGTACATTGTTTTCTTGAGTAATTTCGTATATTTTTGTTTTCGATAGGAGAAATCCTTCAGGTAAACTTAAGCCTTGTTTTATTCTAATTATATTTTGAATGAAGAAATCAAGCGCACAATGATAAATAAGACATTGCTAAAGAACAACCCATCATTCTTGCCCAATCACTGAATAAGTCGGGTTGCTCAAGATTGCAGGCAGATTTCAAAATGATTGCTATAATATAAAACAAAACATTCCATTATTGCACAATATTTCTACTCGAATTTTCATGCTGGTAATAGTTTATCTTTTGGTGTTGTGTACTGCCTATGGAGCAAGAACAGATCTCAACAAGTACATATTATTCCCATGTATTTTTTATAATTCAACCAATTTAACCAATAAATTGTACTGTAAATAATTATATTATCTGTGGATTGTGAACAATAGTCCATTTACCAGAATACTTACATGTAGTGGATAGGAAAAAAAATGCATTAAATTAGACAGAGGACGTGGCTACTTGTATGCCTTGGTGTGGTTGATTACTTTAATCTATATAAAAACAGTTTTTCGCCGTCTTCTATTCCAGTGAGTTGGGGAGGCTAAATAGCAAATAATCTTCAATGGAGAGATGGGGACGAAATATCTACTATTTATACATGACAGAAATTTGACTAATCTTGTAAATTATAATTAGTGAAAAACTAAATAACTGATTTTATTTTTACAAAACCAATAGAAAATGTGCAAATGATAAATATACCCCAAATATCAAATATTGTAATCTAAGAATGTTGTAAGTTTCATCATTTTAAGTTTTTTATAAATTTGCAAAGAATAAATACTCAGATAATTAGGGACTAAAATGGACTATATTATAAATTTTAATAAACTAAAGTATTTCGTTCTAAAGTTGAAGTTTTGTATTAAAATTCATGTAATTTTCATGTATATAATTACTTTTAATTGTACGTATTTCCTTCATGTTATAAGCGCAATTTGTTTGCAACTCTCATAATTTTCTAGTTTATTTCCTCTCATTCAAAAAGATGGAGCCATTCTTACTTATGTTTTATTTATTAACAAAATCTTCTCACTCTTAAAAAATCTACTTCTTACAGTTCTTGATACTAATTTTCTTGTGTCTAAAAATAATGCACGTGTTTTTCATAGAAAATCAGAAATTTCTTAAAATTACGGATGTATTTACCTGTTTGTGTTATAAATACAAAATCTTACTTCAAATTATTCTATTAGATGTCGAAACTTTAGTGTTAAAAGTTTCGTGCATATGTATTATTTCTAAATCTTCAAAGAATAGAAAGTTGCTCTCCAGGCAACAACAATATATTTAAGAATAATTTTTAACTTACTTAGGGGAATATTGCTTAAAAAAATGCTTGAAAGATGTTTTGTTTGATAAAAGGTTAGTATTACAGAAAGCTCTATTTTCCTTTGTGGACATCGCATTCTACAATACTGTAATGGAGTGAAAAGAATATTTTCTATGAATTTTCCGTCCACTTTCACTCTTTTCAAATCCCAAAAATAGAACTTCAAGGTGTTTAACTCAGTTCTGTATTAATTAATTTGTCATTCTATTTTATAATTTTTTCCACTCATACCATATAGAAAGTAGAGAAGATAGATTATTTTGTTTCATTAAATTATTTTTAATCAAGTACTTGAATAATCACACTCATGTTTGGTTAACTTCAGAATAAGAATTGGATTTTTTTCATTCTAGTTTATCTTAAAAAATAAAGTTTGTAAAGTGGAATAATAACAATGGCAAATCAAGAATAATATCTCATTCTTTAATATTTTTCTCAACTTATAACCATACCTGTAAATAAAAGTAGAGAATATGTTAATTGCATTCTATGAAAACTTTCTTTTATTTCAAAATCTATATTTGGTGTTAAAAAATTGAAGTAAGCAAATGGAAAAAAAAAGTAATTTTTCCTTGATCAGTCTAATTTTGGGAGGATATATTTTCCAATACTTTTACTAAAATATTGTTTTTATTGTAACTTTTGCAAGTATTTATGATGTTATAATACAAAAATTAATAATGAATGTATTTATGAGGTATTATAAACAAGGAAAAGTTTCAAAACAGTTGATATTAAACAAATCGATATTTAAATTTACTATCAGAATTGAATTATTAAGTCTAAAATCCCCAGAAAAATACTGTTCATTTAAGATCAGAACTGATCATAAAAATTGTACAGCGGTATCTACTATATTTTGTTTATAAAACTCTAAAAAGGAATTATATTTGACCTGAACTACTCCTATTAGAGAATTCCAAATTTTTCCTTAAAATGAATTACTAAGATTAAATGATTCGGGATGTAGTTTAACTTTAGTTTACAGAAATCGTTACAAGAGTTATTGTTTTATTTTGATTTTTATATTCCATTTTGCAAGAAATGCGCACTTAGGTAATGCTGAAGAATTTTTAAATTTTACAAATAAACAGCGTAAAAGCAATTTTCCACACTTTCAATAATATCTCTTTATTCATCCATTAAGACATTAAAATAATCTTTTATCTTTTTGATTGTCTGGCAAGATAAAATGGTTTAAGCAGCAATTTATTACCTTGTTTTGAAATACTTTTTTCATGCTTCCAAAGAGAGTTCTGATATTGTGTCGAAAAAGTTATTATTATTCAATATCAGCAATTAGCTCACACTCTCCTTAAGTACATATATCTCGTTCAAATTTTAATAAAATAAATCTTTAATAAAATACTTCTTATTCATCTAATCATCTTCAAGCAATTTTTTTTATAAACTTGTAATGGATGAACTTGAAGTGGATAAAAGTAGTAGTGGAAACTTGTAGTTAATACAGTTTTTTTTCAAATATTACTTCATTATTTTTTGTTAATTATTTAAAAACTCTCTTGCCAAAAAATCTTCATTTATCATCCACCAAATAAGTAATGAATCCAGTTTGTTTTTTCCGCATACTAATGAAGTTAGGCTTAACATGTTTCCGGCCAATTATTTTAAACGATTCTATTTATTTTTATAAAGTTTCATACATTTAAAATTAAACATTGCTAATTAATGAATTTTTCGCATTCATTTTGAAATACTTTCAAATAAAATTAATACAGAATAAAGAAAATTAGAAATTTGTAATCTGTATTGCGGTCCCCAAATGGTGTAGAGAAATCACTCGTTTTTCGGTGTCACAATTGGTTTTGAATCCTTAAGTTGGCGTTGAAAATTCAGCGCTAGTATGATTTTTGATTAGTAATTTATAGTCCTTATAATTGTCATATCGGGAAAGTCTAATTGGTTTGGCATCCCTTAGGCTGCGACTTCGAACGCCATATATAGAAAGGAAAATATAATTTGCCAGGAAATTCACTTTCTGTTTTGAAGATTAACATTGTGATTCTGTCATATTTATATTAATTGTAATTATTTAGTAAAATGCAACTAAAACAAATATGTTCTTTGTAGGAATAGATTTAAAAAATTTGTTTTTTTATATTACTTGTTTTAAGAAGGCGAGTTTGTCGTTTCATTATAAATAAATTATTTCCTGCACTCTCATTATTAATATTCTATAATTTTTTGAGTTTGAAAGAATATGTAAAAGTAACAAGGTATTATTCAAAAACATTCTTTAACATTTAAATGAATCTTACATTAATTTAATTAAATGGAATTGTAATATTTTAAATATTCCTTGCTATACAAAGATATTAAACTTTTAAATTCAAATAACATATATTTTTATATTTTTTGTCTCATTTTTTCGGAGATCACTCTCTCTCTCTCTGTGTTTTTGACGACAAACGAAAAAAAATGTGAGGAATGATATCGACTGTAGATATTTCATTTTTTCCACGACACGAACGGAAATAATATTTCACTGCCAGTCTCTTTTTTCCAGTCAAATTCTCTACTTCTCCCATAGCATCTTTTTTATTATCCTTTTTTACAATTTCTAGAAACGGAATCCAAGAAAAAAAAATTAAATGGTCCATAAATAGAGTTCTATTTCTCTTCACTGCATCTCAGAAAGAGGGAATGAGTATTCATATCCTCCACTTAGATTCTAATTCGAATTTATGATTAAAAAAATGACTTAGAATTTTTTTCAACTCAAGATAAATTTTTAATGTCCCCATTAAACGTCGAGGACAATTTAGCACATTTTTTTAAAGTATTATCATTTTACTGCAGAACTTGCAGCTTTCCTTCTGAGCGAAAAAATTGCTTTGACTGACGAAAGAGTTGAAGTGGAAAGCGTTCCGTAAATCTTTCTCCATAAAGTGAAAAAATGAATTTTTGTTTATGGCTTAATCTGTGAAAGTACTTCGATAACCTTAGAAATTCTAAGAATAGAAATTACATCTCTGAGAGAGTTATGTTGAATTTTATTTTTTATCAGATTTCTCCAAAGATTTGAATATGAAAAAAAAAAAAAATTTTGAATTACTCTGAAACTTCGTGTAATCTTTTAGAGAAAGTGTGTGGGATTTAAAGAAAGAAAAAACTTATAAATGGTTGTTATTCTCATGAATTACAAATATTTTTTTTCTTTAACGTAAAATTTACTACCTACATTAATGTTTGGTTCGAATATATATATATATATATATATATATATATATATATATATATATATACATTTCACTTTTCAAATAATGAAATATCTAATATTCTGTTACATGTTATTGTTTTATTGAAATTTGACTACTGTTTTTGGCAATTCTTCATATATGAATTCTTAATTCTTCTTCTTCGGTCCCATATATCAATTCTTAAAAATGCAGCATTGTATTTATATTATCTATCATAGATTCATAATTACTTTTCTGCTATTCAACATATATATACTTCTAAATTAATTCTGGTTAACAGCTTTTATAGCAGGTGTAACTGAATTTAAAGTTAATACCTTAAAAAGCTGAAATTAAATTTACAACAACAATGATTACATGAATGGTTATATCTAACTTTAATTCAAAAGTATATAGCAAATATAAAATTAATAATAATCAAGCGTAAATCATAAACAAATAAGGAATTATTAATTTGTATATTTGATTTAAAAAATCGTTAACCCTTTGAAAGGAATAATTAAATAATATTTATGAATATATTAATACATCCATCCCCTTTTTTTTTAATTATAAGGTGTTTGTGATTTCCCACTAAGGCAAAAACACAAAAAAAAATAATTGTTTAATAGACTTTTTTTTTCTTTCTAATTCTAAACTTAAAAAAAAAATTAATTGTCATTGCTTTTAATACTGCCAATGTAAATAATTCGTTTTAAAGATTTAAATATGTATGTTTATATTTTAAAGCCGATTCATGTTTCATATAATGCCTAACTATATAATAACATTTCAATCTTTGAGAGCAATTTAATGCTAAACAGTTTATGGGTTTGGGTCAGAATTTTCCTTATTCTTCTATAAAAAATCGATACAAATATTTAATTATAATTATGATACTGATTTTCATTTAAGACCTATTAGCAATGTAACTGTTCTCGTGTTTCACTTTGCAACGGAAGGAGAGGTGCAGAAGCTGCTAAGAGTATAGAACTCTGAGAGCCTAATGGGAGAAGTCTCACTTGTAGCTCACAGACGTCACAAACTCTTTAAACTAGGCGGACTTCATTCATTCATCTACATATCGTAATTTAGAACCGGAACAGAGAACCCCAGCGGTATTACTCTCGACATGGAGGGCTTTGTGCTCACGACAGATTTGATGTGAACCAGCTACCACACTCAAGGAGATTCTTCGGCTGGCAGGTGCGAACTAACTGTCCAAGAGATGCAAATTCAACACCCTATTAGCCAGGCTATACTGGCCACGGTATTAACAATCTTAGTATTTAATATGCCCTTAATTTCAAATGTGAAGCTTTACAAAATGCAAAAGCAATACTATTTGTCTATTTTCCCTCCCCATATTAGAAACAGAAAAAAAATTAATGTGCCTTATCTTGAATTTCAATAATACATTTCTAGAATAGAAGAGTTTTCCCATTGGATTATCTTTATTTTGCAAATAGATATATTTTTCTCTTTTTCGAAGTTCATTTTTTTTATCTTTTTATTTGAAAAATCGCTTAAAAGAAAGAATTTGCGTCACTCTTCGTTTATTGTTTTTTGTTGAGGTTGACAAATATTTGTGAAACAAAGGCATCTCCTTTTCATCGAATATTATGCCTGTGGATAACTGACAAGAAGTGACTTTTATCGATAAAATACAGTAATGAGCGAAACGCCTAATTTGGGAAACCAAAAGAAAAGCTGCAGATTTTTTTTACTGTTTTTTTAGCTCCAGTTAATGGAGTATGTGTCAGGTTGAAAAATGGCATTCACATACAGAGCGAAACTGTCTGTGTTCTAGATAATGGCACTTGCTGATATTTTACCCTCAAAGAGAATTTTTGATCCCTTAAGAAAAAAGACTTTTCTGGAGAATTTATAGACTTGAAGTATTATAAAAAAAGAGAACAATTTCTTTTTTATAGAAGAATCGGTGCTTGGTGCTACTATTTTCTGTTGCACATTTATTTATTTGTCAATATACTGTGAAGCAGTGATTGATTTTTTTTAAATTGTCAAATACTCATTGTGAAACTTTCTTGCTATTTCTAATCAAATAGATATAATTATATTATAGGAAAATATAATACCCTTTATATTCTCAATATAATAGAACACATTTATTCTCTGTTGATGGTAATATATTCCTAAACATTCAAATTTTATCTTCCAATCCACAAATTGTTAAGTAATCTATTTGTATTATTATGAAATAATCTCTCTCTGGCTTTTTTTTTTTCATTTCGAGAGGCAGCCATTATGCAGAAGCAGTGCAGCGCAAAGATGCAATACTATGAGGTAATATATCATAAATTTCTCATAAATGTGACACGTGGCAAATTTTGACAGAAATTCTCACAAGGGTTAACCTTGACAATAGAAACGCAGGGATCAATAAGAATCTCTATCCCGTCACTCCACACGTGGAACTACGATGCAGTAATTTTATAACGCTTCATTTGATTTATTAAATAGAAAAATGTGGAATGGGGTCAGGGAATAAAAGAAAATTTTAGAATGAAATTAATACGGGCTAAATTAACACAGTTTAAAACTAAAGTTTAAAATATAATTGCACACACACACAAAGTAACAAATCTCGTACACACACACACACACACACACACACACACACACACACATATATATATATATATATATATGTGTGTGTGTGTGTGTGTGTGTGTGTGTGGTGTGTGTGTGTGTGTGTGTGTGTGTGTGTGTGTGTGTGTGTACGAGATTTGTTACTTTGTTACGAGTTGAATTTTAGTTTTCTGACACTGCATCCTGTATACTTCAATCCCTTTTTCCTTTATTCCTAAAAATGTTTCAGCTTGGCTGCAATTCTTTGTTAAGATGTGTCATTGTTGTACAAGGATAATGCAAAGAATTTCATCAGTTTAAAATATTAACCAAATCGTTTGTAGTCAATTATCAATTGAAATTCTAGTCATGTAAATGATGCACTATGCTTATTGGCACCTTTAACCATGAGAGGAATTTTAACAAAAAAAAATGATTTATAATATCAAAGAATAAATGCAAGATTAAATTGATGACTAAGGAAGGGGTATCTCGAAATAATGTTTCCACTTATTTTATAAATAGTCATTTTTTTACTACTTAGTGCTCAAGTCATTTCTCTTTCTTTGAGAATTGTAATGTAATACAGAAGTTTATAATAATCAATTTAAGTATTTATAATTGGATTCAAAAACTGAAATATCAGAAATAGTTTTATAATGATCTTAACCCTTAAATGTAGAGCGCAATAATTGTAGAGGCTATCACAATGCTCTCATTTTAAATATTTTAATGCCTTATTTTCTTAGCTTTCACATCGAAGTTTAGTAGCATTTAAGTTTAGTAGCTTTATTAGTAGCATTTAAATTCGCAAGGTGTTTTTTTTAACAATTGATTGATTCGTAAGCTTTTACTCTATAAGTACATCAGATTATCATATTTAGCTCAAGAGTCTCTCGCAGATATCGTAGTTCATTATTAAAAGTATTTATAATATCAAGATATCTAGATATTCAGAGATGAGAAAAATCATTTAACTTGAATAAAATTAATAAATTAAATAATATAAATTGTATCTGAATTTTCTAAAATAAAATCGATTTTGTTATTAAACATTGAAAGTTCAGAAGTTGAGTAGCTTAATTTAAGAATAATGTAGCTATTTAAACCTATTTTTAATCTTAAAGATATTAAATATGATCGTTTTTTAATTCCTGTAAAATCTTATTTAGTCTTTTGTTACTAAGAATTGATTCCTACAATTATTTAGAACTAGATATTGAAGGTAAATAGAAGTTAGAATAACATATCATCAAGGAATCTTCCTAAACGCAATTACAATATGGAATTAAATTCTTTAATCTCATAGAGAATGACAAAGACGAGTTGAGTTGGAATTTTGATTAAATAATTGGTATGCCTCCAAATTCTTTTGCTTTTGCATTTTTTTCATTCAAGTTTGACTCGCATTAAGAAAAAAAAATATACCCAAAAATAATAATAGAACTTTTTTTTTCATATTGAAATATTTTTTAAGAATGGTAAATTTCATTATAAAATAAAGTTAACATTAATGTCTGTGTTCATTATAGTCTTCTTTAAATTATTTTTATGCCTTAGTAAACGTTTCCATTTCCTTTCTATTGGGTTAATGTAGAAAAAAATTACTATTTAAGCATTTTCATTCAAGTAAAATTAAAATAAATATTAAGTTTTATTATAAATTATTACAGAATATTAAGTCTTCCAAGAGTTTTAAAGAATTATTTATCTCGAAAATATCAATTTTAAATTAATTAGTTTCAATATAATTAAGAATTTAGTTTATTTTATAATTTGTAAATGTATTCAATTGCATCCCTTTATAATTTCTGGAAATTTAAATTTCAATACCACGAATCCCCATTATCTGATATAAATTACATTTTCAATCAAGTTTCTTTCAAGATTTAATGAAACAAAATCCTTTGTTTCAGCAAATGGAACCATTCCTTAAAGGCATTTCAAAGCAATGGTGGAAAATGGAAAATGTATTCATTGAGAATCATCTGCGGTATTAGAGAATCATCTGCATAAGAGAGACACGGAACATTGGAATCGCTCCTTAATTTTCGCTTGATGCTTACTGCAGGCTTAGATCTGAGCTTAGTAAAAGGCTTAGAATCATCGTATGAATAAAGCGATTATCACAATAAATTTATGCATTTGCACATGGATGGTAGATATCTTAGAAATATTGTTTGTGTAGCCTCGATGAACAGACTACGTCAGTTTCCACAGATAATAAGCATTTCGGTTTGAAATCAAGTCATCTGTGTTCCACTGATAAGAATGCCTTTTGAATCGATTCAGAGCAGCGTTTAATATTCTGAAATATTTCTGCATTGTTTATTCATCTGATAACAGATCTGAAAGGCTTAATCTAAATAATGACGGAGTCAAATAATTTTCAGTAAATATTTTAAGATGCTCTTAAGATTTAAATCAACTTAATATATGAGAAAAAAATTTAAAAAATGATGATTTTTTTTCCAAATAAAAGTACAGAATTCAAGCTATTAGATACTGAAAGATAACTTATATAAATTAATATTAAAGTTAGTAAATTACCATATCGTCATGAATAAATATTTAATCTAATCCCAAAAAATTTTTTAATTACTAATTTTTCTTTTATGGTGTTACCGTTTCAGCAGCTACTTCATTTTCACATTGAAGTCTTAAACCAAAATTTTGAATTGACATTTACTCTTGAATATTGGGTTAGATACTAAACAGATTTTATAAAAACAGATTTATCAATGAAATAAGAAAATTTTAACTTTTTGTTTTGCTAAAATTTCTCTTTGTATATGATTGCTTAAAGGCCCAGCATTATTAACTTTTTTAATTTTTCCTCTCATGTTTTAAAATCATAAATTGAAATTGCAAGAATGTAAGAATACTGACTGTGCTTCATCTTCCTCGTTATCCGGGATTAAATTTATAAATATCTGTATGCACACACATTTTTAAAATTATATTTGTTTATTAAATATGCATGTTTTTTTATTTTGTTTATTATTTTATTTTTTCATTCTATCTATCTATCTATCTATCTATCTATCTATCTATCTATCTATCTATCTATATATATATATATATATATATATATATATATATATATATATATATATATATATATATATATATATATATATATAGTGAGTGAGAGAGAGAGAGAGAGAAATTAGAAAGCATTCCTTCTATGACTTACATTAGGTTTTCACGTTCAGTTAAGTACGATCAATAAACAAAATATCAGAAAAAATGGGACTAAAAAGGGAAAAATATGCATGTTATTTATCACAAATAATTGCTTAATTATATTTTAATTTAATTTTTATTTTTAAAAGAAATCTTAGATATACGCGATCATCATTTAAGAATATTTTTTTTAATTTTTTTATTTAACTTAATTAATTTTTTTCACTTCGAGCAAATCATTTTCATAGAAACTGTATGCTTTCACTTCCGTTTGAAAAAATAAAGAAACTATTTACAAATCTATAGAGTACTATTTATTTACTTCTACCACACTATCGTGTTAGTGTTATTTTATAATATTAATAAAATAGTGTTATTTTTAAATTATTATTAAACACTAGTTAAACACTAGTTTACTATTAAACACTAGTTTATTATTAAACACTATTTAATAATTTAAACACTAGTTTAATATTAAACACTATTTAATAATTTAAACGCTATTTTTGAACACTAGTTTAATATTAAATACTAGTTAATAGTTTGAACACTATTTAATAAACACTATTTTAATATTGAACACTAGTTAATAGTTTGAACACTGTTTAATAAACACTTGTTAAATAGTGTTATTTTATAATATTATGAATTTAATTTATTAATGTATTCAAACTGTTATATTCAATTATTACTATGCATGAATAGAGAAGAAAGAATGCTTTTTTTATTATTATTGGTATTGAATATTCGTTAAAAAGGAATACATTTAACAGCCGAAGCTTAAATTTATCCTTTTTTCATCAATTATTTCATATAGAAATTTTATTAATAATTTATTCAATTTAATATAAACACTTTATAAAGAAAGGATTTCTTCATCTATAAATGCTTATTCGAATTACAAAATATACAGGTCTTGAATAATTATTTGATGTGATTTATTTAAATATGCTTTTAAGAATCCATTCAGAATATTGAATTTCCTTTTTCTTTTTCACCCTTATTTAGCTTTTAAAACAAGAGAGCAGGAAAGCGAAAAATGCATATATACAAAAGAAATGATTCAAAAATGTATTTCAAACATTAATATAATTGCATGAAAGACTTGTTTGTAAAGTAAAATCAGAATTATAGCTGATTTCTTTATTTCAAATGCAACATTCGATAAAATAAAACTATAAATTCGTATTATATATTATAGTTTTTATCTGAGTTCCAGAGTCAGAAATTCGATTAAATAAATCTAGAAATTTGCATTATGATATAGTTTTTATCTGATTCCAGTGCCAGAAATTCGATTAAATAAATCTAGAAATTCGCATTATGATATAGTTTTTATCTGAGTTCCAGTGCCAGAAATCCGATTAAAAAAAATCTAGAAATTCGTATTATGTTATAGTTTTTATCTGAGTTCCAGTGCCAGAAATTCGATTAAAAAAATCTAGAAATTCGTATTATGTTATAGTTTTTATCTGAGTTCCAGTACCAGAAATCCGATTAAATAAATCTAGAAATTCGTATTATGTTATAGTTTTTATCTGATTCCTGTGCCAGAAATTCGATTAAATAAATCTAGAAATTCGTATTATGATATATTTTTTATCTCATTCCAGTGCCAGAAATTCGATTAAATAAATCTTGAAATTTGTATTTTATAGATTTTATTCGTATGTTATAGTTTTTACTTGAGTTCCAGCGCCGGAAATTCGATTAAATAAAACTAGAAATTCGTATAATATTATAACTTTTACCTAAATTTCATTTTCTCAGAAAAAATGCCCCAAATTATTATTTGTGGCCAAGAACATTTCAATTAACTTCCTTTGATATTGTAAAACTACATATCTAATTATGAGTGAGCAAATAAAATAGAGTAACAGAGTGTGAAAAATGCCAAATTATATAATAATCGTCATATATTCTGATGGTGATGCTACCAAATGGATCATCGCCTTTCAACATGGAATGTCTGCACTCACTATCAAATAATTTCACAAATCTGATGACAATTAGTCTTATGAAATATGAAAGTTTCACTTTCTTAATTTCCAATATTGCATTTCCCAGATTTCATCTATGCCTTACATGCGAAATAAATTGATTCTGGATATATAGATTTGGAAACATGCCTATCAGCCTCTACCGAAAGCGATTCCTAATTGCCGAAAGCTAGTAATGGGTCTTATTAATGTTACGGAAATCGCTACGAGAGGAGAGAAGAAGGGAATTATTGCCGGATATTTCCGTTCCTCCTTAACGAAATATATCGAGCACCCTCATGGCCTTACTAACTTGAAAATTAGAGATTATGTCTATCAAAATTGAATGTTTGAAAAAGATCTTAAATAAAAACATTAAACTGTAGCTGTTTTAAAATATTTTTTTAATTATGTAAATAATTATTAACGGTTAATTTTTTTAAAAAAATATCTTTCCATATGACATATTGTTGTTGCTCTCGTTTCCGACTCTACAACCGGAGGAAGGGTACAGTAGTTTCTGTGGATAAAATATAGATCAGACTTTCCGACCCACCACGGAGGCATACGGATTAACCATAAGCTCTGAATGATCAAACGGACGCAACAGCAATTAGCCGGAACTGTGGTTGAGTTCTAATGGCCTTCACCGGCCACGGTACAATCCTCCCTGAAGGAAGTACGTCCGGTCATCGATGGGAGGAACCTAACCCTCACCTATTTATGTACCCAACGATTTTGCGAGAACTAACCATCTTACCGGAAGCATCTCATACCCAATTACGAGATCTCCTTGGGGGAATTTCTGTTGATATAGACCTCTGATCAACCGAGGTTAGAAGTCTGAATTTTATTTCACATACGTCACAAAAAATTTTACAGGAGGACTTCATTCATTCATTACACTCATTCATCCACATATCGTAATTTACATCTGGGAGAGAGAACGATCACCTTTGATCCAGTACCCTCTGTTGAGTTACTATCGACATGGATGACTTTGTCATAACGATAGATCAGTTGACGAGTTCGAACTTACAGCCAGAAATATGCGAATCCATTGCTTTAGCAATCAGGCTATCCTGTCTCTGAGTATTGATGTTTATTATGCTTATTGAGAGATTTATTACAGTTTTTGATCCAAATTAATAAAATTATTATTCCGATAAAAATTTGGGAAACTATCAAAGATTTATATAGTTTTCTGTTTTCTCCTAAATTGTAAGTTTCTAAAATTCCAGTAATTTTGAGTATTTATAAGATTTGGTAGTATTTGGCTGTTTATTTTTTGAAAATGTATAAGCAGCATATAAAAATTAAATATATGATTATTAACGTTGGAATTGGTAAAACTGTAAAGCTGTAAAATCTGTGAAGTAAAGCTGTAACTTATGATTGCTTTTATATTTATACCTTTTCTAAAAATACTTTACGGTATTCTTTTTTCTTTGCATCAGCTATGTTTTGCATGATTTCAAAAGTGCTTTATGGTGCTTGCGAATAATTTCTGATTATATCTTCACAAGCAGGAGTTTGATAATATGGAAAATATTCTTAAAAATTCAGTAGGTATATTAAGTAGTTGAAAGCAGAGATGAAATCAATATCATTGTTTCAACCGGAATTCTGTACTTTCCCCATACTATCTAAAAAAAGGATTCTAGTTCCTAGCGGATTATCATTGTAGGATGCTATTAATAAAAGCTTGAAAATTAAAACGACTAGAACTTGATAGTTCTTAATTCTTAAGCTAAAAGAATTTAATAAATTAATTTAGATAAGAGCATTTCTTTCACCAATTTCTTAATAGTTCTTGATACATAAAAATTATCCTAGTGTATTAATAACTATTGTATCTTAAAGAAAACAATTATATAAAAAAGTTTTTCAACTCCTACTTATATGAATGAAGAAAATTTTTATTTTAGTTTTTTTAATAAGTAATTAAAATTAATATCAATAAATTATCGAAAACTTGTTGATTTTCGCAAGAATTGAACTCACATTCCTTATCTTCAAGTAAAAAATACTGAAATCCTCGCATTTTAGCAATAGAGCTACTGTCTGTTGACTTCAATTTTTGTTACAAACTAATAAAACCATGTTAATTTAATTAAAAATTAATTAAATTAAATTAATGAGTTGATATTTGAAAAAAAGCATCAACAACAAGTATCATTGACAACAAGTTTTTAAAAAATGCGTTTGAACTTAAGGGTATGAATAAAATGTATTTTATCAACGATAAAAGTTTGAATGAGAAATAAACAGGTATAGTGTGAACTAATAGTAGGAAAAAAATCCCCATATTTATGCCATAAATATATGGATTTTTGTTCCCTCCATATATTGAAATATTTCTCTCGAAAATCTGTAAATTCAATAACTAAAACACGCTTTTATTGCTTTAAAACTGAAATTGAATTTTTTATGCTCTTTTGCTTTTTATGCTTTTTTAATGCTCTGGTGTTAATTCATTTTTTTAAATCATATTACTGATTATAATTTTATTATTTTCTTGTGCTTCACTGACTTTTTATTACTTGAGCCCATGCTGATTTCTTTATTTTTATTTCTTAAAATTATTTTGTAATATATCAAGTAAAAAGTGTTGTGCTATAGGAATATAGTAATTAATAATACATATATTTTTAATTTACTTAAGGAGTATTTGCAGTTAATAAGAAACTTTATTATCAACTAAATAAATATTTGTCCTTTTTGTGCCTTATTTTTATGTTTATTCTCAATCATGTTTTGCATAATAATGTAAAAATATGATACTAGTTTCACTTAACTGTTTATTGAGTATTTCTTGCGTTTTCCTTTCATTTTTATGTGCATATCTTGTTATTTTACTGCAAGTGCCTTTAAGTATTACTAATAGTTTGTCAATTTAAATTTTCATTGAATATTTCTTAATCTGTAAAAAAATTAAAAACCAAATTATTATAAATTGCAATGCATACTCCAATTAGTACAAAGAAATCTTTTTAAATCTTTTAAATTTATAAAATATTTTAAAATAATCTAAATCTATAAAGATATTTTTAAATATTTTAAATTTATAAAAATATTTTAAAATAATCTAATTCTGTAAAGATATTTTTAAATAATTTAAATCCATAAAAATAATGTTTAATAATTTAAATCTATAAAAGTAATTTTTTAATAATTTAAATCTATAAAATATTTTTTTAATAATTTTTACCTCATTCTTTAGTATGCCGCAGGCCAAAGTAGAATACAGTTTCAATAAATTCAAATGCCAACAACATATCCTTTTGAGAAAAGAAATAAACATCTGGCACCGAATTTTCCTCCCACCAGAAGGCTTAGTAATCAATTGAAAGTGATGCGATGAGTGTTCTTCTGGCCGTAAAGAGACTTGTTTTGCAACAGAGATGATTGCAGAAAATTGAATTCTTTCAGCCCCACCCTCTTTAATACTGGAAAAATCAGCGGTCAGGTAATCTTCAACCCTTTCTCAAGGCCAATAAAACTTCCAATGCTTTTTATTTTCAATGTATTTGGCTCCGTTGCTCAGACTTTTACATTCAGGCACCGCCATATTTCACAAAGAATCCCCCTCCCCCTTTTCAACTGTAAATGGACCACCAAAAGGATTATGGCTATCAAGATTTTTTTTCTCTCCCTCTTTTAGGGATCATCTGCAAAACGCAGAAATGATGATGAAAGTTTTCGTTTCTAATATAATAAAAAAATTATAAAATATAATAAAAAAAACATTATTATAATTAATTGCAAAATTATTAAAAACAATAAAAACGAACCTACAAATTTATTGTTTTCTTATTATTTTAAAAAAATTCGCATTGCTATTTTATTTGAAAAGTAAATAAGTAACATTTCAGTTCATGTTTTTATATCCCTCCCTTATATACTGATATTTATAAGCTATATTTTTAGAAGAAATAAAACGAGCTGTATTCGAATCATATTTTCTACGAATGGAATGTACTTTAAATAATACAAAGTACATTTAGTTACACTTAGAAATTTTTTTTTATATTTTTTAACGATTTTTTTTTGACTAAATAACTTTATTTACATCTTATCACAAGTATTTTTGAATTAAAAATAAATATTGAATTGTATGAAATGTTTTTAGTTTGGTTATATTAATGTCTCATTTTAGAGCAATACTAGGACTGCTTGGGGACAGACCTCTTAATTTTGAACCGCGGTCAGAGGAAAAGGACGAACCTGAACTGGCATCCCCCTCTCCACACTACACCACACCAGAAGGGGAACGTTTGTCCTGGGCAGTTTTACCATGCGCCAGACCTGCTTACTTTGGAATTTCTTTTCTAACCTGAAACCCTCCTATTCCGATGCAGTGACCTTACCACCAGGCCACCGGAGCTCTATAAGAACAGGCATGATCAATAAGATTGATATATATATATATATATATATATATATATATATATATATATATTAAAAAAATATATCCTTCTAGCTAAATTTTAACATATAAACTAGTTGGAATTAAAACATATTTTAAACCTTGTAAGTTATTGAAAGTTAGGATCAATAGTTTAATAAGCTCTGTTTGCATAAAATGTACTCCCAAAATTCTTTTGAAATATTATTCTCGGCTGAAAAATCTAAACTTCAATAATTTCACTATCATTAATCTTCTCCTAAATTATTCTTACCTCACCTAGATAATTTTGTAATTCGTTTTTTTTTTATTAATACACCCAGCACTTTAAATAACAAATTTCAGTAAGAAATTTAAGTTAATTAAAATAAAAGTTCAATCTTAAAATCTCGTTTTTTTTTTATATACATTCATATAATTCTAAAATTCAGCATACATACATTGTAGAACATTTCGTGACATTAAATAACGTTCAAAATAACGTGTAACATTTCATGTTATTAAACAATTCACTCAGTATTACATAATATTTTAAATACTAAACAATGTCCTCAATATTGTATAGCACAGGAGAAAAATGTATAATGTAATATCGGGAAATATTGTACAATAGGTTCTGGGAATTGGACCAATGACGAGCGAGCCATAATAAGTTCTTTATCAATGAAATTTGTTTTTTTTTTAAAGATATCAACTTCTATCAAAACATTTAATTATTTTTAAAACGTTGCATACATGCGATCACTTTCAAACGAGTATTTCAGAGCTCATTTCATTCAAATGAACGAATGCAGTAATAACTTTTTTATATGGAAATCTTTGCAAAGACTTCCTTAAGTGCTTTTCAATTTCATCATCATCCATTCAAGAATGTGTCAGAACCAAGCACCTAGCGTAAGGGTAGCGCGTTTTCCCCATGATTTGGACGCCTTGGGTTCGAGTCCTGACTCGATCGTAATTGCTCTTTACCCTGTGTTCTATTAGTAAGATGTGTGAAAGACTCCCTTGGTAAGAAGGGGTTATGCAAACAAATATATGTGCCATCTGAGATAGAAGTTGCACTTCTGCCTTGGGGGTTTAGGAGGTTATAGCGAATAGCGCTAGGCCCAAACTCCCAATCTTATGGTTAGTAGCCTAGTAACAAATACGTTGGGCCAAAAGCGCACTTCGGCCCGAAGGATGTTAACTGGCTTATATGTGTAGCAATCACCACAGAGTATCTCCCCAGTGAGTTTGGCGAACGATACTTATGTGAAGTGTTGGTGGGGATGTAACAACTGTCGTATTTAGTGTGCGTCTAGAGCTTTGAGTCCCCGATAGAGGGCACCATGACAGTTGAATGAAGCTATGTGCGAAGGTTGCGTTATTCAGGGTCGCCGGGTTACCATTTTAGGGGGTTATAGCGAATAGCGCTAGGCCCTAACTCCCAATCTTATGGTTAGTAGCCTAGTAACAAATCCGTTGGGCCAAAAGTGCACTTCGGCCCGAGGGATGTTAACTGGCTTATATGTGTAGCAATCACCACAGGTGTCTCAGGAACATTAGCTATCAAAATCTACTGCACACTCGGCTTAAATCACTGACAGTTCGTCAATAGGCTTGTAAAGTGTTCTAATTAACAGCAACATGTTAATGAAAATTACTAACTTATTTTTCCAACTCCAGCTATTTCATGATTTTTTTCTTTTCTTCTTAAAAAATCATAGATATAAATGTCTCGATCTGAAATGAAAGAATTTTTTCAACTCTTAAATTACAGTCACGTAACAAAATCAGCCCAGTAAGTATATCACAGAATTATTCTTATCGCGTATCATTACAGAAATTAATTCTTAATTAAATTATCTTAGGAATAATCTAAAGCAAATAACATAATGTATGAATATTTGGCATCAACATTTAAAAGGGGATTTTAAGTTTCAGAAAAGAATTATTAACCCAAAAAAATCCCCTGTTTAAAGTTCAATACTTTTCATGAATATTTAAACAATGCATTTCTTTAGAAAACTGAGATAAAAAAAGGAACATCGCTGTTTTTCAGAATTTATTTTGTATTTATCTGCAATAGAATCTATATCAACAATAATGCTATGTGCTTGTTTATCCCGATACTATAATTTTCTTCAAAATTATCTATTTTTTCATGATTCAAATGAATTATTATATAAGTAATAGTACCTTTGAACCGTACTCACCGTATTTAAATTCATGCACAAATTCAACAAGTCTTACTAAAACCTATTGCATTATTTCTTTTTAATAACATTTCCCAAAATAAAAACTCCCATTTCGAAGATATCGCTTTAGGCATGCCCTTAAATATCCCAAATATATTTATTTATGATTTTATTAATGCATCGATTAACATAGCTTTATAAATGATATAAAATATACCGATATCTTAACAGTGCGTAAAAAAAAACTAGAGGTATATTTTGAATAAATTTAACTCCATCCTTATTAAATTAACGACCAATTCAAAATTCAAAATTATTATTATTAAAGATATGTGAAATAAAAATTCCCAAATATTTTTAAAATATCAGCGTTCATTCGATAAAATTAAATTCCTCTATGGATTTTTCAGCATCTGCATCAACTGACTGGAACTAGTTTGAGAGAGATCTATTTATGCAAATTGACTACGAATGCATTCCTATGAAAGGAAAACGAGGTACGAAGTACCCACCCAGACTTCTTAACTTGAGATCGTTAATAAAAAATCAAAGAAGTATCGGATTTTCGTATCATGCCTTTTTTTTCGACGGAGAGATAGAATTGTGTGCATTTGAATCCCCGTAGGAAATTTTACACCGGAAACTTTTGCTTTGTTAGAGTTTTCTGGTTCGCACAAAAGGTAAAGAACAGAGTAGCGGTTATAAATTTCCCTTACAACAAAGGTGAAAGCAAGTATTTGGCACAATTCCAACTTGGCTTGAAGACAAGTGCAGTATTATTGATCATGTTCAGTCTGTGCAAAAAGATAGAGTTTGTTCTCTTCGCAATTCACAAGAATCTGGGGGGGGGGGGGAGGTAAGGAGAAAGACAAGGAGGGGTGGAATCAAATACGAGAAAAGAACAACGAAAAAATTCGAAAAGAACAGAAGCGGCAAAACATATCCTTTTCTTGAAGATTTTGATCGTTTGGGCTGTACTCTTTAAATCTCGCAGCGGAAAACTGCGTTGCTATTTTGCTCTTTAGAAATTCTAAGTGCGTAAAGCCGCCAACTTAAATAAACAACTGTGCTTGGCAAGAACGTTATTTGTATTGTAGTTTATCCTCTTGGAAAAAAAAGAAAGAAGAGAAAGAAAGTAAGATGAAAGGGAACGAAAGAATCATGCAATCGTTATACTGAAAAGAATGGTAAGGGAAGAAAAAAAAGAAGAAGAAAAGACGGTTTCGTGCACGAAAAGTTTACAGATCTTCCAATTCAAATGTACAAACGCATAAGTAAGGACAACAAAAATGGCAACGCAAGAACGTAGAACCGAAAGTTATTCAGATCAGCAAAGGCTGTGCACACGAGGCAACACTGTCTAAACAATCATCGTTCATGCAAGATTGTCTAGTACCAGCTGGCATGGATACTCCTTGCCTTGTTAGTTCCAAAAGATCTTCTCGTTAGGATGCCAGTAAGAAAAAATTTTAGAGTAGCTGGGAGTCATTTGGCAAGAGCAAAAGAGTCGGACGAAGGATAGGCTCTCTAATCGTTAGAGAATAATGTGATCGCGTTTTCCTGGAGTTAAGGCTTATGTTTACAAGATTCTTTCATCCAAATCGATTTCCTGTGACAACTGTGGTCCTTTTAGAGACATACTTAATCTGTCTTCACATTCAGAAGAATATATTGTTTCCCGCGCTCCAATTGTCGCAACAGTTTCTTTTTTTTTCAAATGCTGACATTGAGGGAAAAAAATCTAAATTATCTTCTAAACCCTTCATTTATCTTATAATCTATCGATATAATAGTCTTTGCTAATTAGCATACAATAAATAATTTAATTAATTTCAAAAATTAGAAAAAAAAGTTTATTTTACTTACCATTTTATATCAAATTTATTCTTATTCCAGATTTTTACTGCTTTTCATCAATATATATTTGGTATTATCACCTAATTATGGCCTGTATTTCTTGCGACGTTTATTCCTTTTTTAAAAAACAAAATCTTGCAAGCAAAACTAAAAACATATCTTTTTAAAAATCTAACTCGGCTGGGAATGAAAGCTTTGGTGCCAAAATTCAATAGAGATATTAATATAAAAAGGAATTCAATTTCATAGATACTATAAAGTTAATAATGTATGAAGTAAAAAACCCTAATTTTATTTTTTTTAATCTGTTATCAGCTTACTTGATTAAGTAAGAACACGGACACATTTTAATGTATATTATTCATAAAAATTTAATTTCCCTTATTTCTTTCTTATATCTACTGAAGATAATATATATTTAATTTATTTCTTCTAATTGTAAAAAATCTTCTTTGTTTCACAACACAAAATTTTAAATTTGGCAACAAAGATAATTAATAATTTTGCAATTGAAAATAAGATGTCACAACTTTCTTTCGAAACGATGTTTTCAAAAAGCTAATCAGAAAAAGAAATAAGAAAAGTATTTTTTGAAATTTAATTAAAAGTCAATAAAAACTCTTTTGAAGTAAGGAAATTTATATTTATTAGCCATCTAAGACCTCAATGAAATTTAGAATATATGTCTATTTTTAAGAAAAAATTTAAAAAAATAAATGATTAAAAAGTTATTTTCACGTTTTCCAAGGTTTCGAATTTCTTTTATTAAAAAGTAAATGCATTTGTTAATGTATTCGATGAAATCCTTTTTGATACCTCTTAGTTTGTTCTTTCACTAGACTACAGAAACCATGATCTGAAATGATGTTTTCACTTTTTAATATCTGTTTGTATCTTTTTATATACATTGTTTTCACTAGGAAAAAATATTTCACGTCAAAGTACAGAACAAATTCTCGGAAAGAAATTTAAATATATCTTCTTTGCATCATTAGTTTAAATATTCATACATCCTTTTCTTTTTTGAAATTTTGAAGAATGCTTTAAAAGTTTCGCTTGTAAAGTAATTTTTTTCTAAAGGTATGCATTTTTTAAAGGTTTCCATATCTTTTAAGTACACTTTTATTTTGACCACTTTTTCGAAATATTTTTGTAATTCCAGAACTGAAAGGAAGTCATTAATTTGCATAGATGTGTAGGTAAGTTAAGGAATTCATTGGACTTGAATGAATTCTAATTTGTTTTTTACAACTCTTTTTTCTTAATTTCGGTTTCTTATTTATAAAAACCATTACCACAAACTTTTAAGCCTTCAAATAAATGAAATTTATACCACATTTGATATACAAATGCAGCGACATTTCTTCATTAAAATTTTTTTACATATTAAATTATAGTTAATTATTCTGGATTTTTAAATAAAAGTAATGCCATGATATAATTAGTAATTAGAGAAATCCAAAAGGCTGTTTGTTACCTTTTATATTTAAAATGCAATTTTAGCTTTTCTGCATCTATTTACTCATTACTAATTTAGTTATTTGCTATTATATAAGCTGTGCAAGCGATAAACTGTTAATGGAAGTAATAAAAGAGATTAATTTTTTTTAAATAAATTTTTTAAATAAATACTGGAATGTTATCTGCTTTCTAAACAGAAGTTTTCATTTTAGTTAGCTAGGTTAATTAGATGTTTAAAATTAATTGTGGTTTGCAATTTATCGTTAGTATCAACTCAAACATCGGAAACAAAATAAAAAAATAATTAAAAAAAAAACACTTTGTGAAAAATAATATGATATCTTGAGGCTTTAGTTTTTTATCATTGTGGACTAATGAACTCTAAAATTTCATGTTACAATTTTTAAAAGTATGAAAGGAATTATATTTAAAAAGTATCTTGCTTCATTTTCCAAAAAATGCATTTCAATTAACTTAATAAAAGTACTATAAATGATAAATGAGAGTGATAGTTCTCTAATCTAATTTTTTTCAATTAAAATGTGTTTTTTTCTATTCAAAAAAGTTTTTTTATTCTATTTTTTCTATTTCAAAAAACTTTACAATTTTATCGGGTACATATTTTGGATTGCAAAGTTATGAGT
>JAOUZG010019159.1:100732-140019 GCA_026289955.1 Argiope argentata
GTAAAGATAGATAGATAAGCAAAAAAAGTAGTTAAAAATATATAATAACAAAAATTAGTTTTATCATCACTTTATAAAATATTAATTAAACACACATCAATTATAGAAAAATACCAGATGAATGTTTCACAAAAAAAACTGCTCAGAAATGGAGAGCAGCAATAAATATAGTGCTTAAAATCTGGATTGATATTTTAATGCAAATTAGACATGGCACCATAATCGAATAATTTAATAATTGAACAGTATAATAACCATAACAATCTATTGTTTATACTATTTGTTTATTATTTAGAAACTAACATTATTCTGCATAGATACATGTCTTAAATCAAAAGTTATTCTCATTCATATTTCTTTTTATTTCGTCTCCTGTCTTTTAGATATTATTTTTGCCAACCAATTTTTCATAAAATTGGAATATGGAAATAAATTGCTTTTTTATTTTTCTCCCTACTTATAATATTTATAAAAAATCATATTTTGGTGAAAAAATTGAAAACAACTATGGAACACGAATAAAAAGTAATAAGAATATCATTGTATATATTAGGACTGATAAGTACGGAACATTTTGATAAATTGTATTATTAAATTAACTATGGGAGCCTATTGTAAACTTTAAATGGAATTGTAAGAATATTTAGTTCGGGAAAATTGAATAAAGTGTTCGTTTCCAGGTAAATTTGAAGTTTTGTCTTTAAAATTATTTTTGATTCTGACGAAATAGTTTTCGCTATACTTTGAAGGAAAAGAAATTTCTTACTATCTTAATATTTACAAATAGTTTCCTTGATAAGCAAATTCTATCATTTTTCTTCAGGTTTTTATGGAATTTGAGAGGAAATAACCAACAAAAATAAAAAGTGAAACAGTAATTATTTGAGTTTTTCGACAGCCGAATAAGAAATGAATAAAACAAAAAATGACTTCTAGAAATATTTTTTACCTTTCATTCAATCTTTCCTCTGCCTTTTTTTTACCATAAATATCTTTTTTTAACCCCATAGCAATTCTTAAGCTATTGAATAAGACAAAATAGTAGAGAAAATTATATTACTTCTTCTCCAACTATAATAAAAAGAAATGCGCGTCCGTGTTAGACTAGATCATTTGATTTTAAAACCAAATCTGAACCATACAAACTTAGGAAAATATGAATATGCTCTTTATGGCGTTTTTTTTAAAATTACAATTAAAAATTCAATTAATTAAAAATTAAGAACAATTTTGATTTTCTAAGATAATATACAAAATATTACAGCACATAATTGATTTTCTTACATCATTTAAAAGTTCAAAGATTTACGTTTTTAATAATAATTTAAGTTTTTTCACTGTTGTAATGTTTTATTCTGCTTTAAAACAAATTAAAAACTGCTTTAAACAAAGCTCTTAAATAAATATTCTAGAATTATATTTCATATGCAAAGCTTTTTGCTGTGGTCTGGTTCTATTAGCGAACACTAAAACTTTATATTAAATATTTATTTGATTTTAATGACTTCTTCAACAAAATGTTTCAGATTTTGATAGATATATAATTTATGTTATTTTATAAAGTCTTAGGAATTTCTGTTGAACTTCAACATGTAATTCTGTTATTTCCTACCACCTGCAAAAAAAATATTTTTTGTTTGAAATTTAAAATACTAAACTCATTCAGTTTGCACAATAAGAAAGCAGCTTTCAGTTGTTGAACGAGATAATGTTTTTTTTAAAAAAATTTTTTAATGTTTTCAATAATAGAACAGTTAAGAACATATTTTTTAAAAATAAACTTTCTTCCCAATTTTTTAAAAATAAACATTCTGTGCGATTTTGTGCAATCTTTTCTTTTGAATGTATATCTTAATTACAAGTGTTGCAAAATTTAAAAAAAAACACTATTTTATCTACCCAATTTAAATAAAATCCTGCTCATTATGAGAAGAAAAGTTTCCATAGAACAAACAGAAATAAATTACTATTTTCGTCTTCAAACATATAGTTGAAAAATAAGGTAACTCAAACTCCAATGGTCAGTTATATAGATCTTTAATACACTCTCACAAATTCTCACCTCAAAAAAAGTCTCAATTATCCGCAATCAGAATTTTAATTTGCATTGTCTGTATCTCAAAAATATTTTATTAGATATGACCCAAAAGAGAATCTGTATAAAAAAATGCCATAACTCTTTAGAATACTTATTTATTCAAATGCCTATAATGTAATCATTTACTTCATTTAGAAAATTTTCCCCAATAGATGTATATATTATTGGTATTTCAAAATCACTTTTGGTTTTTATTACAGTCCCTTGACATTATTAAGCTATAATTGTTTTTTATAATACCGAATTGTTAAATCAATAATATAGAAAACTTGAAATTCGCAGAATTCTTTATCTTGTGTTTATTTTCCCTCAAAATATCAAAGTTTCATATTCTTTTCTTTTTGTAGAAATATGTATTAAAACCTACATTTTCCTAAATACGGTTTGTAAAGAGACTTGGCTTAATTTATAATTTCATATCAACGCGTTAACTAAAATCTAATTATATTTACATAAGTATTATATATGTATGCATGTTTAGTATTATATTTAATTAATACGAAATATATTGTTGGAAAAATGATTAAAATAGTATTATAGTTAATTGTTGAAAATTCTAGAAAAGCTGTTTTTGAATAAACTGATTAAATACGAAAAAAATGCAATACTAAATAATAGATATATATTTCAAAAATATTTTTAATGTATGTAAAAAATGCCTGATTTTATTGTAATAAAGGTGTACTATAATAAGAATTTATAAGCAGCAAAAATCTGTTTAGTTTTAATCAAATAAAATTTGTATTAAAGTTTCCGAAAATCACGCCGAATGACATACACAATTCAAAGGCAAATATACTAAATTGTTTAACACCTTTTTTTAAGGTAGAGACAAAATAAAAATATTATTTGATCTACTTTGGCGTTATAAAAGTGAATAAAAATATTTTGTTGACAAAGTTTTATACTTTAAATTAAAAATGAAACTATAATTTTCAATATATATTTGTACAAAATGATAAATTTTTGATAAATAAGTATCAAAATATTTATTGTGATGCAATAAATTATATTTATAATGAAGACATAATTAAGTAATATCACTAAAGAATTGTTTACTTTACATCTTATATTTACATCCACTCTGTTCAGATTTGTCTAGAGAATCTGCTTTTTGTATCAAATCTTAACATATTTGTAAAGCTCAAATAAAAAGCAAAATATCTATGATTTGACATTGGTTACTTCTTTCTTAAGGCTATATTTTCTGAAAGAAAATACAAGTCTTAAGGGATAGATAAGTTATACGTTGGCAGAACTTGTCCATAACAGAACATCTATTCTTAACAATGTTTTCTGGCATTTATTTATTATTCATTTTTTCTTTGTGAAACAAAATTGAAGCAGGAATGACAGAAAATAGCAAAATACAAAAATATATTTTCTATTTTCGATGAAATGGAATGTCGTTTTCAATTTAGTTGAAAGTGAAATCAAATAGTGCACATAGAGTTATGTTGGCGGTAATAAAGAAATTTGATTATTTATAGCGAACGTAACTGTATAATAAGCTTTCACTTTTTTTCAATCTGCTTTATTTCCTTTTATTTATTTATAAATTATTTTTTGATAACTTACCTTATTAAAATAGAACTTATAATTATGCTTTTCATTCATATTTCTGCTACATTTGCTGTTGCTACTAATGATTTTTGCTATGGAATAGCCCGCTGTTGCAACAGCGGATTCAAACCGAAATAAGCGTCTCTTGTTTGAAGTAGCGCTAACTAGAACCAAGAGTACGACTAGCTACACACTCGCTTGCACAGCCCCCTTTGATTGGGAGTCCCAATCACAAGCCTCACAGAAAGAAGACAGGAGAACAACCATGTCCAAACTGGGATTTGAAACTAGGGCACCAAGGTTACGGGGAAAACGCCCTTCATCTATGCCTGGAGGCCGAATTGATTCCATTTGTTTTTATAATTAAGTGAACATGCATTTTTAAATTACTTCACTTGATCACTTGCAGCCAAAATTTCATGTAGATCAAGATTTCCTATATTCCTCGGGGGCACCGAATCCGAGAGGACCAGATCATGAGGAAGATTTGTTATCTCTAAGCCAGGACGCCGGCATTCATATTTATAGTGAAAAATAAAGTATTTTTCACCAGACATCTTTCATAAACAAGGAACGAATCAGTTGCCTAAATGGAATGCAAGTAATTACTAATAATAAAGATGGATTAATGCATGCTTATGTTTGTATGTTGCTACATAAAATTTTACAGGATGAAAATGTGTACCTCAGCAAGATTTTTTTTTGAAATTTTAATTAGGATTCGGGTTCATTTAAAATAAATTGCATTGAAATATTGATTCTTTTCCTTTATAAAGACTGAAAATATTACAGCAAAAATATTTCTGAAACCCTTTAATTAAAAAGAATTATCTTTTTAATAATACTAATTTAATAATTAAGCGTTTATTTCTGAATGTTTTAGATTTTTAGATAATTTTTGTGAATTATTCATTTTCATTATGCCTTTTTCATATTTCATTAAATATTTAGATGCAAAATTTCTTTTATTGTTGTTCGGTAAAGAGAGAAGACGTTGTTTGATATTAGAATAACTTACATGGTGAATAAAATGGTATATAGGCTAAAAACAATTTAAAAAATTACATTAGTAAAACTGGATATTTACATCCAAACTACTAAAAATAACTTTTTAAATAATACCAGTTTCATGCTGAGGTAGAAGACTAGTTAGACTATTTACTTTTCAAAAAGGTTTAGGATATAATAAAACTAGTCACTATTAAAAACCTGCATATATGCAATGAACAAAACTTTTGTAGTTAATTTCAAGGGCAAGAAATTAGTTTCTGTTAGTTATATATATAAAAAATAAATTATCCCCAACTAACAAATTGGTCACGCAGACGTGAGAAATAACTAATAGAGCAAAAAAATTGATTTTCCTTTAAAAAAATTTTTTCCTATATGAATTCGTTTGCTCAATATCAGCGTTTCAATAGGATGCCACGCCCACTTGTTTTCATTTGGACAGCTGCTGTAAAAACAGTTTTGATTTCCTCCAAGCGCTACCAGTGGATTTTATTTTTGAATCTGACTTTATGCTGTTATTTTTTCTTTGGCAGATGTTAAAAACTTCTACTTTTTCTTTCTTTTGTTGTTTGTTTCGGTTTGTTTACTTGTTCGTCGTACATTTCATATTCGAATTGCTCGTTTTAGTTTCTTTGAAGTTAGATACAAAAGCTGTTCTATTCAGGGTCAAAATTGATATTTACTCTATTTTTAATTATCTTTTTTGTTTTCCTTTTTCTATATTTTGTTTTAAAAAGAATTTAATCAGTTTTCACTTCCGAAAGCCTAATAAGTCGTCCAAATAAAAGCATACAAAGTCTGAAAATGCTAAGATATGATGGACAAAGAAATCCTTTGATTCATAACCAAGCAATTCTAATGACATTTTGGTAGCTTCTACCAAATACAATAAACCTGAAATAGTGAATTCATCATCTTAAAATTGTGTGTAATAGTTACATTGTTCTGTGCAAACACTTTAGTATTCTTTTTTGAAGAATATTCTTTGTCATGAATGTCAGAAAAAATTTCTTCAAATCCTTCAAGCAAGTTTTTTTTCATCAAAATTGTGTCTATCCTGAGCTAAATATTGTAATAAATTTGGTTCTGCATTTAGGGAGCAACTTAAAGGGAACTTACAGAGAAAAAAAATCTTTGAAGTAAACTACAAAGTTGTAGAGGCATTCTTCTCTCGAGAAGAAAATATATCAAAATTTGATTGCTGCTTTATTATAACTTAGAAAAAAAATAGTTTATCATATAAAATAAATTGTATTTTATAAGCATGTGTCATATTGTCATCATATAATAACAATGAGTTGTAATAAAATTCAAATAATCAGCACATGTCAAATTAGAAGAAAAACATGACATAATTTATGCAGCAGGTGTATTTTGATTTGCTTCAAATTTTGTATTATATTTGTTTATTGCTGCATATATAGTTTAAAAATGTTATATGAATATAAATTAATCTTTGTGGCTAATGAAATATTATTAAGCAAGTCTAATTTTTATTTGAATTTTTTTATGAAAAAAAGGAGTTGGTTTTGCTTCACTACAAGTAGTTCCTTTATATGCTTTGTGAATTCTTACAAATATATTATAAATCTATGGATGTATATATTACATAAAACAAATAATTTTTTAATAAACACAATTATTTAACAAATTTAAGTTGTTTTAATTATTTTTCTGGTCTGTAGGAATCATTTAAATGCATTTTTAGCTTTTTCTCAAAATGAAATTTTATGATGCTGTCCAAATTTTCAAATACTCCATGCGCATTATATTTTCAGTTACAACTTTGAAACTTTTATCTTATGCTGTATGAACATATGATAATATAATTTTGCATTTATAGATAAATTATGTGGTTTATATTTTTTTATTGAAGACCTCAAATAATATTATTGCATTGATTTTTTAAAAATGCTCAAACAAAGTCAATAATGCCAAGTTTTAAAAGAAAAATCATATTTTGAATTAATTTAAGCATGCAAAATATTTTGTAGAATTAAAAAATGTATCTGAAAACATTGAAGTAGTTAATTTTTGTTCTATTTTCATGCGCATGGAACTATTTGAAATTTTACAATATTTTCAATTTTTTTTCTTTTTTTTTTACAAAAAAATTAAAAAATTATCAATAAATTTTGATGAAATTTTTATTGATGCATTAGATTGATAAAATGGATTTATCTCGAAAATTTCAAAACAATACCTCAAAAATTGAGAAAATTTGGTTTCAACGTCCATTGTACCCTTAAGGAAAAAAATTGATTTTCCTTAATCATATAGCATTATAGAAATAAATATTAATCTGTGAAAACATTGTGGAGAATTTTTTGCAATCTTGAAGACCTAAATGTGTTTTCCATATCAAAAGAAAGACAATTGAACAGAATAACGATGTTATTCTTTATTTGCTTCCTATGTTGTAACAAAATTATTTGTAGTATGTAATATTTTAAAAATGATATTCAAAGTTACAATCAAATTAAATAAAAATAAATTTTATAATTACACTAAAAATTGTTCTATGGTATGATTCTGCTTTTATATGAATATTTAAATATTTAAATTTCAGATGTCCAGTTCTTTTTAATAAAGGCATTATTTCTCACTCATCGTGTAAGTAAAATATTGGCGAATGCAACCCCCCACCCGGAAAAAATGAGTTTAAAAAAATTCTTATTATTTGCAAAATTTTGAGATTCATAAATCTATGAAATTATTTCAGTTAGAATAAACTTTAAAAATGGATGAAAAAAAGAAAATATCTACTAAGTTTCAACTTTTATGATTAATTCAGAAAACTCGGTAAATAAGTTTTTAATGCAATTACAAATATGTTTACAAATTGATGAGCAAACCAAAATTGTTTTAAGAACAGAAATGATTTATGTGCCTTTTTGAACTATTTTTATTTGTATTTTCAAGTCAAAATGTAAGAAAATTAGAAATGCTCTGCATAAATTATTTTTGCTTATTCTGTTGTAAGTCGATTTTGTTTTACATTCTTTTTAACAAATACCTCTTTTTTTAATTGTAAAATATGAAAAAAATGAAGGGAATTAGCCCAAAATCAGCTTCGAATTTTTATTTAATTTATTATATGATTTTAAGGATTGTTTTTAACAGATACAAATTTCGCTTTTTATTTAAAACTTTAGCAGGTTATTTATCTTATTTCTTAGAAACATTATTAACATTAGTTCAACATTTTATGCAGTATCTTCTTGCTATTGTTTGGTATTATGATTGTTGTGTAATATCATGTAATTATCATAACTATATTGTAAGATACTTTCTGCTATAAAAATGGAAATTTAATTTTGGATTATTTTTTTATAATTACATATTCAATTATATAATACAGCAGAATATTTTTGATGGTTTTCTGTTCAGTTAAAAAAAATATTGGAAGGATTATTGGTTAAATATTGTTGAATTAATAAAAATTTAATGTTAACTATTACACTATAAACTCCTAAATTATAACATCAGACATCCAAGAAGCAAAAACATAGAGTATCAAAAGTATGAATGAGTATTTCAGCTATCAAATAGTAGAGAACAGAAAATCTGTCTTTTTGAGATTTTCAGAACTTTGAATCTCAACTGAGGCTGCTAATTATCAGGTAATCTTCCACATTATACCCTGTGGTAACACCTATGACTGATATGTTGTGCGGAACCCACACAAATGTTATATAACCACACATAATCAAATGTTTGTTTGATATTTGCCAACTATTTTTTTTGAACTTTTTATACAAAAGAGATGAGAAATTATTAAGCTAAATGTATAAAATATCTGTAAATTTTATTTTATGTTTATTATTTTTTGTTACTTTCCTGCTTGATCTTTGTTTAATTCATACTGCTCTCGTGTTCCAAGGACATTTCATATTGATGGGATAAAAATATGATTAACAGTTGTTTAATTGATTCAAAACCAAAATAATAATTTATTTTAAGGAAGTGTACTTAGAGGAAATATGTTTGATGTCCGTCGTTGAAACATTAGATAATTTTCTCATACATAATAATTGAATTAATTTGACTTGATTTTCAACGTTAGAGTTAAGAGCTGTTTTGAGAAAATATTGTTGAATTAATTAAATCAATTGAAATCAAAGAAACAATGAACTACAAAACTTTTTTCCCTGCATCTAGTTGAATCTCTTTGCTCTGTTTATTCAAAATCATTATCATTATTTATTTAGAAATCTTATTTTAAACAGCATCATTAGTAACAATAACAACTGCTAGTGTTATTAATATCTTTGGGAGAACTACTTGAATTATTTTAAGTGCTACCTTCACAAGACATTCACACATTAATAATAATAACTTATGCATTCAAACACTCTTTCGTTTCGGAAAAGTGTTCGAGTATTTCCTTTCCTTTTCAAGAAAATAATTTTAATAAACCTAATTTACAAAGATATATTAATTGTAAATTTTATTTGCATCTTGAATAGAATAAAGACATTGACTTGCATAGACTTTATAAAGCTTATATTCAAGTAAATTCAATTAAAATCCTCGAAATTAAGATTGTAGAAATTCAAGCTTTTCAAAGAATCTCAATTCTATCACTTTCCCCATTTTCAAGAATATGAATAGTTCATCGATTTAGAGGTCTCTTTACTTTTAATCATGAACATTTTACTTATAATGGGCTCCTATTTTCCATTTTCATTCATGGTTGCTTGCAGATATTGTTTACCTTTAATTTTAATTAGTTTATGTAAATATAACTTCATGCTAATAGTTCCATAAAAATATCAACCATTATATGAGTTATTTTAATTGTTTTGCATACATTTTATTTATCTTGCTTTTTAATGGAGGGACATTTCATGAATCTGAGACATTTTTTTAAAAAAAATTTATATCATGTTTTTCCATTCTTACTTCATCTATATTAAAATTTCATGGAATTGTAACTTTGTAACATGGAGTTGTGAGATTATGAAAATAACACTTTTTTGTTCATAATCTCGAATATATTAATAAAAATTATACTTATTTAGCTTTTAACAGTGGAATAAATTTACTCGATTAATTGTTTGATTAAATACAAAATATAATTTAAATCTCAGAGAAATAATTCGATATTTTGTTCTGAACTGACTAAACATTTTTTTTTTAAATTCCGCTAAAGTTTTGAAAAAAAAAAACTCGTATTAAATTTATATTATTGAGATTTTTAAATTTAAAATAATATAAAAATTGTGGGTTTTTTCAATTAGAAGTTTAGACAAAAGGGTTATTTTTTCAAGATAATTCTTAAATTTTTATTTAAAAAAAATCAGAAGTATAAAAAAAACGATCTCCAGCTTACACATTTCTTTCTATCAAAGTATATAAGAAAATTTTTAATATTAACATAAATGCACCGGTTTGGTTTGAAAAGGGCCAAAACACACATCTTTCATCTTTAATCGTATTTAACAAACATTCGTCTTTATTATTAATACATATTTATATTTTATGATTAGAATTTTTATAATGATTAGAATATGAACTACGCTGAATTTTTTTATGTAATTTGTTTAAAAGCAACCTGTACATACGTATTATCACGTCGACCTTTTTCGGCAAATCAGAAAATGGTCGCCAATAGATCGCCAACTCTCCAAATTACATTTGCCACGCATTCAAAAGCATTAAAGAATTTCAACCACCGAAATGAAATTTGGCGTGGTTCGGTCATTGTTGGTGGATCGACGGGGCATTACGTATGTACCAATGTATCTTATTTTTTTTTGAAATTTACAATTGTTAATATTTGACAAAGTAGGAAATTTTTGTCGATTCAAGAACTTTCTGCAACCCAAATGATTTAACTTAATTTCTTTTTTCTAAACATAGGAATCAATTATTTCAATTCTTAGAAAATTAAATATGTCTATTGAATCGAGTAAGGTCTTCTCTACTTTTTATATTATAATTTTTTTCTAAATTAACATCATATGTATCTTATTTTAATCTAAGGTAGCTTTGTTACTTATTTTGATTTCCGATTCCTTTCTATGAAAATACGAATAAATTTCATTAGCGAAAAATAATGAAACTGGGGATATTCTACTGAGGTGCATCAGAATTTCTTGGGCACAGAAATGGATCAACTTGGCAACGGTATGCCATTTGCTCCTTTTTGAATTATCTTCTAAAGATTTTTATTGGCGTCTATTTTAAAATATTAAAGTATAGAGTTAGTAGTTTATATAAATCCCGAAATATTACTTACGAAATTGAATATCTATTATGAAGGTATCGTTACGATATAAAATTATTTGTATTGCTTAATATTGCCTGTAAAATGTCTAAACAAGATAAAATAATATTTTGTGATAGTAAATCCGAGGAAAATATATTTTGTTAATTTATAATGACTGCATTCAAATAAAGAATAAATTACATTTTCTTAGGGTAATTCCTGTTAATTTATCATTTCACTTATGATTCTAAATATAATTTAATTTCACTTATAATTCTATTATTCTAATTTCAATTATAATTCAAAAAATTAAAATAAGTTTTTTAAATGTAGATAAGTATTGATTATAAGCTTATATTTAAAATAATTTCAATTCTAAATATGAATAACTTTTAAGTAAGCGCTAATCAAAGCAATTTTCGTTGGAATGAAACATTTCAATGCATTTTTCGATTATATGACACATTCTGAATAAAAATTAGTAAAAAAAAGGGAAAAAAGAAAAAGAAAGAAAAAAAAGAATTTTAATATTAGTATTAGAATTATTCGTTTAATTATGCTAGTTATTAAAAATTGGCAATTTAAATATATTATTGCGAATCCTCTTATGAAAATAATACAGAAGAAATTACTATGTAATAATTTGACTTTTCTTCTAATGATATTAGAAAAATTTCTTTGAAAGCAAAGAAAAAAAGTTATTTAGTTCATTGAAAGAGTGCAAACTTCGATTTTTGCGCTAAATCAGTATTTTTTTTTATCAAGAGATATTTCAGTATATTTATCCACAGCTATGAAAACACTGATAAGAATAAATGATGTTCCACCCAAGGCAAAACAAATTTGTTTTCGACGTAATCACGTTTCATGCGTTAGCTTTTCTGAAGAAGATTAATTTACATCCTTCCGCTTTCGCAGGGAGATGTATGAACAAGTAACTATAAAAAAGTAAAAATAAAGTTAAAAAAACATTATTATTTTAAATCATTCAATAACCCTGGTGACATTATTTAATAAAGATGTATTTTCCTCTTGGGAAGAGCGATACTTTTTTCTTATTTTGAAGAATTTGATATAAAAATGGAAGTGATAGATTTATTTAAAGAGTACAAGTTTCATCATTTTTCTTTTTAAAATTTATAAGATAAATTATCTTTTTACGTACAATGGCATTATTTTTGAGGAAAAATATTTTTAGTAATAATGTAATGTAAAGATATTTGTATTTTGACAAATTTTCAGTTTGTTTGCAAAGGAATGCTACTCCTTAACAGATTTCAGAACCTAAAAATTAACTACACTTTCTCAAAAAAAAAAAAGATTGCTATTAATTTATTCCGGGTGGTAAATAATTTCCTTTTTAAACTCCTATGCTTAGCAATAATGCTATGTAATAACACGTATGGCAATAATACTAAAATATGTAAACAATAATGATATAAATCACATTAAATATAAATAAAGTCATTAAATCTTAAACTCAAAGCAAGTGAAAATTCAGTATTATATGCTAATTATAAAGTATGTTAAATTTGAGAAATTTAATTGTTTTTTATATTTTAAAAGTTATATTCTTCTACCAAATATATATAGTAAACATACTGCAGCTTTAGGATATATTCTGATTCATATATCCTAAATGTGCAGTACGTTTGCCGTGAATCTGGAAACTAAATTGAAAGAACTATAAGAAAAATATATAAGAAATCTCGTCATAGTGTTTTTTTTTATTTCTTTCAATTGAAAAATAAAATGAAAACCTAATTTTTCTCGAAGTTTTAAATGAGACACATTTCAAAAGAATATACAAAACGAAAAATACAGGGTGTCCAAAATGTTCCCGTACTGATGATTTCTGAATTTATTTTACAAAAACAACAGGTTTAAAAAGAATTATTTTATGCCAATCATAAAAAGCACTTTTAACATAAATAATTAAAAAATACTGAACTTACATTTATAATAAATGTTCAAAATGTCAATCCCTTTCTCGGAGACAAAGCTGAACTCGTTTGCGCGTGTTTTTCGAAACGCGTTTTAACATGCTAAGAGTTATTTCTTGTATCCTTTGGGTAATTGCGATTTTCAAACCATCTATTGTTTGAGGACCACCTTCATAAATTTAGTCCTTTAAATATCCCCAAAGAAAAAATTCCGGGATGGTCAGATCAGGCGATCGAGGTGGCCAAAGATTTTTTGAAATAAGTAGATCGCCGAAAGAAGCTTCAAGCATGTCCATGGTTTCATTATTCGTATGGCAAAATTTAATATACTTGAAAAAAAATCATGGAAAATGATTTTTTTAAATTTGGAGTACGGGAACATTTTGACACCCGGTAAAAAATACATGGCAAACAAATAAATTTACTCAGTGAAATATACGAGAAATAGTATTTAATTGAAAAAAGAAATCGCAGGAATGCAGATTTGGAAATTATTTGCATTTTAGAAATATATTCGCTATTTTACTGGTTTTAAATAAGATTCGATGCATGTAATATCATTTTTATAAAGAAAAATATAATTTTTATTCTTGAATTTAACATTGGAAATTTAAAAAGATTATCGTTTAAAATTTTTAAATAAAAAATACCCAAATACAGTTTAAGAAAGTTCTAGCAGTTTTTACGCAGAAGTTTTTGCGCTTTCGTATGGTATTATTTCTTATTTTTTTCGTTGAACCGTCGAGAAATTCCTCCTGAAACGAGAAGATGAAATTTTGATTGGGTTAAGGTGTCAAAGCGCATAACATTAAGTGACATTGAGCTGTCAGCATTCATGTTTTCGATTCATATAGTTTCCGGGGAAAATATTGCTTTTCGCATGAAAATAAATCTCTTTTTTCAGATCCGAAAGTTGAAGTCAGATTTTGTCATTTTTGTATAAAAAGTTTTATCTTACTCGACAGTCTGTGACATGATAAAAAAAATCAAATGTATTTCAATACATGCTATTACATAGCTGATTCTATAAATTTAAGATTTTATGATTACATTAATTTTAAACTAATAATCTCTATCAAAATCTCGTACTATATAATCACTGGGAAAATATTTTCCCGCTATTTCAGTTTTTAATCATATCATCACCATGTATTTGTGTGTTAATATGATCGTCACTTCTGCTTGTACATAAATGATGCCTGATCACGAGATGGAATAAAACAAGTTGAAAATTCAAAAAGTTTTATCAATCTTTCATCACACCACTATTTTCTTAACAAATTATGTAATTATGTTTTACGCATATATATATATATATATATATATATATATATATATATATATATATAAATTGAAATATAATTTGATATTTCAGTGTTTTTTTAATTGTTCATTTTTTTAAGATCGAGTTAAATTTCTGTATTTTAGGATAACCCTCAAAATTCCTAAGTGAAAGAAAGTAGCCATAATCTCTTCGATGAGCATATTATGTCTGAAAGAGAGTACGGAAACTTTAATAATTTCGGATATATACATGCAAAAGTTGTGACAGTGACACCGAATATTTAGAATATAATTAAATAATATTAATAATAAAAATTTTTAAATGAATCCCTACCTAAAGAAGTTCTAAGCGTTTTCGAATATGGTCGGTCGAATATGGTTTCTGGTTTTTACATACATTTATAAAACAACAGTTTAAAAAAAGTAAAATATAATTCAAGAAATCTTCTATTAAATAATTGTATTAGGAATTTAAAAAGTCATCTCGTAAAATAAAGTTCATAACATCGAAAATTAGAGAGTAATCAAATGTAAGAAAAGAATGAATAATATTGGATTTATCAATTTTGCAAAAAATTAGAAAATGTGAACAAAAACAGTCAAAGGCTTATTTAGTTATAACGATATACAACTTTATTATTTGGCATGTTTATCATTTGATATGATAAAAAATTTATTGATAATATGGTACATGATTCTAAGAAGAGCTAAATTTATGCTTCATCAAAAATTTGTTCGGAATATTTTATTTTGTAATATTTGTATAAAATGATTGATGGAGGTATTTAATTTTATTCGATAGCAGTTGTAGTAAAATCAATCAAAATTATATTTTTTGTGTTGAATTAATTTGATCTCATTTGCTCTTTCCTGCAAAGAAAATGAAATAAATTGCTTAATAATGTACGACTTAATAAATTAATTTTAAAATTTATTATAATTATTTATTTTTCTTTAAAAAGTGTAATTAATTTCTTGTGGAAATACTTTTAATTTATCTAATTAAAATTAATACTATAGTATATGCATGCACATATTTGTACATTTAAATAAATAGAATCACTTAGGAAATAGAGAATGTGAAATATTCTTAAAAATTTATACGCTGTCAAGAATTAAATATATTATGAGGCTTATAGCTCATAATACGTTTAATGATTTTCCTTGAATTAAATATATAGTGAGACTTTAAAATGCTCCTGAAAATCACCAGTCTAAACAAAATATTAAATATTAAATTGTAATTAAAATTATTTATAAGCAAGAATATTATTAAAATAAATTTAATTACTATTCACTTAAATTATGTTTAATTTAATAATAATAATTCCTTAGAGAGGAGCTCTTTTGTTGCATACATTGACTAAAAATAGCCCTCATGAAAAATTAAAAAAAAAATTGAGTTACTTCTACTCTAATGAATCATTTAGAGACATTTTACTCAACTTCTTTACTATCTTAGGATGCATAATTAAAGAGTTTCGGAGCAGATTGAAATCATAAATAAAAACGAAAAATGAAATCTGCACTCATGTCTACAAATTAAGTTAATTCAAATACAGAAAAAGTCAAAAGCAAAACAAGTGTGACATTTTTCGAAATACTATTTATTTAACAAAAGATTAAGAGCAAAAAAAGTTGGTATATGTTTCATATCAGCAATGAAAATTACAACTTTTTTGCTCCCTGGAGAAAATTACAAAGACAATATCATATTACATAGTTGTATCAAAAAATATCAATATAACATCGTTGGTTTGATGGTCAATACAAAGAATACCCTCAAGACGATGCAATACAGTCCAACAACACCTAGGTATGCAGAATACCAAATTATCGCTATGTTATTGGGGAATATTACATCAATTAGCAAGCAATGCTCTTCTAGGTAGGAGATGGTTAAGAGGCTTCAAATCCCAGCCAAGCATGTCCTACACATGCTCTACTGGATTCAAGTCAGGTAAGAATGCTGGTGAGAATGTAATGTGAGAATAATATCCTTGTGATATGGAAAACATTAGTTTACGATGTTCGAACGGCAAAGATGGGCGTTGTCTTTTCTAAACGCAGATTTTGTTTCCATGGCTCCCTGAGAGAATGTGCATATTGTTTCTGAATGATCTCCCAATAGATTTGGTCTGACATAGCTGCAATTTGAAAATACAGGTCAGTTCTGAAACTCAATGCAATTCCTCAGCAAACAAGCAATCCTGAACCACGTAATGGTGTCGTTCAATGATATCCTCTTGGTAGTAACGGGTACATTGTGATCTCTATATGAAAACTGAGATTCGAGACAACAAGCTAAACCTGGACTTGACAGAAATCATTACACAAGCCCACTATTGTAGTGTCCACAGTGCCTGCCGTCTACACCAGGCTAGCGGGAGGCAGCTGTTATTTTCAGCTTTACAGAACACATCTGACAGGCCTACGAGTTTATAGGCTTATTTACTCTAAGACTCAGTACATGGGCTGCCTTGAAACTGTCGTACCATTGGCTGAAGAGAGCTGATGAAATGATATGATCCGTTTGTTTCTTTTGGCTATAACTGGTCAATACCAGTCCTCAGTTAGCGTTGTAATCCGGGGTTGACTTGTGTTGCAATATTTACTCACATTACCATCATCTTCGAATAATTTCCACAGCCTACACATGGCACTCTGGACAATTCCAAGTACCATGGATACTTCCGAGTGCAGCCACATTCCAGACGGCGAATAATTCTGCTACGTAAAAATCATCAAAATCCTTCCTTTGTGTCATAGCTATGCGGTTATTAGAGAGAAACGCTTATAAAGCGATTGCGAACAATTTTACCTTTTTCCCTGTATAACTTATGTAGCACTCTCTTACACTGTCGTCATTGTGACGTACTATCGGTGCAATCTAGTGGTTTCCTTCAATTTACATATGGGATTTGAAGATATGTATATTCATTTTATGAGTGATATATTTTAGAGTTGGATTTCCACTCGACTATGAATTATTCTTAATTTATGGACATGAATGCTAGATCTAAAATCTGGAGATAATGGTCAAGTTTTAAGAACTTATGTAATATAATTAATTTAAGTCATTCAGTAGTTTAAATCGGTTTGAAAAAGCAATGCTGGTAAAAGCAGGTGAATTTTTTAAAACGCATCTGCTTTATTAACAACATACGTAATAAAATTGCAATGCTTTTAAAAGCAAGGGGAAAATATACACTGAAGTGACAAAAGTCATGGGATAGCAATATGCAAATATACAGATGGCAGTAGTATCGCAGCGAAAAAGTATAAATGCGCAGTTCGTTTACCAGAGCTTTCATTTTTGTTCAAGTTATTCATGTAAACAGGTTTTTTGTGATTTATGGCGGCACGACGAGAATTAACAGACTTTGAAAGTGGAATGTTAGTTGGAGCTACACGCATGGGTCATTCCATTGCGGATATTGTTAGTGAATTCAACAATCCGAGATCCGCAGTATCAAGAGTGTGCCGAGAGTATGAAATTTCAGGCATCCCATCCCATCATGGACAGCGCAGTGGGCGACCACCTGCACTTAACGACCGAGACCGCCGACGTCTGTGTAGAATGTTCAATGTTAATAGACACGCAACACTTCGTCAAATAACTGCAGGAACCAACGTACGAGGGACGGGTCCGATAGGACTGTGCGGCGAAATTTGTCTTCCTTGGGCTATGACAGCAGAAGACCGACTCGAGTGCCGTTACTGACAGCACGACATCGTCTGCAGCGACTCTCCTGGGCTCGTGAGCATATCGACTGGTCCCTAGACCAGAGGAAAACCGAGGTGTGGTCATATGAGTCACGATTTCAGTTTTTACGAGCTGATGGTAGAGTTCCAGTGTGGCGCAGATCCCACGAAGCCATTTATCCAAACTGTCAGCAAGGCACTGTTCAAGCTGGTAGTGGCTGCATAATGGTGTGGGCTTTTTACATGGCATGGACTCGGTCCTCTGGTGCAACTGGAAGGAGTACCGACACGATATTAACAGTCCTACCATGACTTTTGTCACTTCAGTGTATAAAGACGTTGATTAATATTGCCATTTATGCTCATTGCCTACGGGGTTTCAAACCAATTATTTACTGCCTTCAGTTATTCGATACTCTTAACGGAAACATTGTCATGTTCTCAAATGATAAAAATAATCACCTTAATAAAGTCATGAAATTAAATAATTTATTCACAACTGTAATTTAGCCTTTATTAATTAAAGAGCAAATTAGTTAAATATGTAATAACAATTCTTCGATTTTTATTTAAATACGAGAAGAAAATATCTTATCTTAATATATGAAGATTTCATTTAAACAAATGTGTATTTTGCGAAGAGCCCCTAAGCTTTAAAAAAATTCCATTGTAACCATCATCCTTCCGGTATTCCATTTACAGCTGAAAAAGAGACGGAATTCTTTTTGAAATATGGCGATGTCTGCATGCAAAACTCTAAGGAATGGGACTGAACATCTCGAAAATAAAAAGCATCGAGAATTTTATTGCTTTAGAGAAGGGTTGGAAGATTACCTGACCACAGAATTTTTAGTACTTCAGAGAGAAAAGGGGAAGAAAAATTCAATTTTCTGAAATCGTTCTCCATGCAGCGCAACTCTCTTAATAGCCATAAGAATAGCATTCACATAACTTTCAAATGATTGCAAAGTCTGCAGGTGTGCAGAAAAGACCAAAACAAGACGTTTATCCTTTTTCAAAAGAGGCATGTATCTGTGTTTAAAACGTTTTTGCGCTTTCTTTTCTTTATTTTGCTCTTTTGAAATCTGCTTGACAGTGGCAAATGCTTAATTTTTTTAAGACTATTAAACTAAAATTGCATTTCTTAATTTTTTGTTTGTTTGTTTTAAGTATGATAGTTAAATTTTGAGCAAGTTTTGTTTTTCATCCCTGCTTTTCTTTCAGTAGTTAAACTGCTTTCTTAACAAAATTAAAATCATTTTTTCAAATTGATTTTTTAAGGGCTTTAATCTACGTTAAGCTGAAGTAAAAATAATTTTCTTTCATATCAATTATGGGTAATTTGATTTTTACTAAAGACATTAATAATAACATAGATGAATTATCAGTTTATTTATATTTTTTGTTGATATATAAAGGGAATATATTAATTAATAAATATTGTAAATCAATCATTAGTAATTACTATGTGCAATGTAAACAATGTCTAATATAATTAAATTTAACACCCTGAACATGATGTATAAATTGAATCTCTAATTAATTGAATCTCTATTTCAGTTATGAAATCTTAAATCACCGAATTCTCTTTTATTCGAATAAATTTCTTGTAAATTTACATATATTTTAGAGAACAATTCTACCAAAGTATTTTCCTCTTCTCATGAATTCCTTTTGCTGTGCATGATCAAATCAAAGAACCCATATTTGATTTCCGAATGTCTATGCTGTAATAGTATTTTCACGAGTTTAACAAACATGGAGAAAATAAGATTAAATTTTATCGAAAATATGAATTGAAAAAGGTTAAGAAGAAATGGTTATAAACTGAGTTTTAATACTTGCTTTTTTTCGTATATAAGTATCATAAACTAAAATTGAAAATAAATATATATGTCAATAAAGAGCTGAAATTACATAGAATATTACTTGAATAATACAGTATTACATCTCCATTATCATTCCTCCAAAATATTATCTTTTTAATAGTATTATTGCTGAACGTTATCAACATATGTTTTAAGTGAACCAGCAGGATGAAAGAAATTATAAATATATGTTATTCATCTTCATATGTAATCGCAGTGTCCTATAGTGAATTCTTGTATTGCTATTAAATTTGAATGATAATTTGTACTATAAGTTTTTGATAACGTTTATGATCTTCCAGATTCATAAACGTTAGTATCTATATTTTCTTTGCCAGCAATAATATTATAAATACTTCAATTGAAGATTTATATTATTCATATTTATAAAAGAAAAGTCATGGCATATAGAAGGCATATTTAAAAAAGCAATACATGTTAAAAGTATCATCACTACGTATATTTCCAGTTTAAAAAAAGCAAGCAATAACACTAATAAATAATTCCTTACTTTCATTTTAACTATTTTTATTAATATATCTATTAATAAAGGGTAGACAGATGAAACTGAAATCGCCACAAAATTGTGGGGGATCGGGAAAAATCAAGTAAAATTAAAGGAAATTTATTTTAATATTGGACAATTTTTATGAACAACTTGGCAACTAATTAAAACATCATTTTCATTTAATCATGTTTTCATATAGTCAAAAGTGAGAGGAAATGATTTCTTATATATGTATTCCTTTTAATTCTATTCTGAACCTTCATTTTATTTTTCAGCTGTAAAAGAAAGTATGCCTTTTATGCAGTAAAGAATCCTTAGAAAGCTAATTGACAAATTCATTTGAGATAGATAAGTTCATTCGGAATATTTATATCCTGAGGTAAAAATGCTGCAATCCTTTTACATTATTAAGCCTTCAACAACTGTTTGAAATGTTTAAAGAAAATGAGTCACAATTAGATACTTTTGAAAAATGAAATATTAAAGCATGTAGAGTTGCACATGGACTAGTGTAGTAGGAATTGCTACTGGCTATTATGATTATCTCAAATAAACATAATGTGTTTTCGATTTGCCAATGCTTTATAAAATGTTCTTTCTTGATTATGAAATAGACAGTTTCAATGTAATCTTGTTTACTTTTGTCAATTAAACTGAACTTTAATGAAAGAAGGAAGAAGTAATGTAACTTAATTGAGTTGCCTAATATAAACAGACAAATCATATTTGAAATTCTTTTATATTAAAATAATGCATTTCTATTCCTATAATTATGTTGATATTTACAAATAACCTTTCGTTAAAGCATTCGGAAATAAATTCAAGTAATTAAAAAAAAAGCTTTTAGGTAAATGAGCATATATTCGCAAATTAAAAATTGAAGTTACAATTAGTTTTGAAATAAACATTTTATTTTTTCATAACCTATTTAACTTTTAATGGGGCTCTAAATTTCCCTCCAGTAGGGAAAAGTTCTTAAATGTTGAAACTTTGTAACGAAAAATGTCACAAAAGGTAATTTATATGTTTGATTGGTCTGCCTATAGAGTGTCTGCACATTTCCATCAGTTATTTCATTTGGTAAAGAAAATGCGAATCATAATATGTATAAAAACTACTAGCTTAAAATTATTAATACTTACGTTAACCTAAAAATAGAAATTATGCTTTAAAGTTAATGCACCAAATCAAATATTTTTTATTTCTTCAATTCTATTTAAAGCAAACCAGTGAAAAATTTAGAAATTTCTTTAAACATTTAACTCCCTCAGATTCGCTATAAAAATAAAGAAATGTATTAGAAATCACGTTTAATTGTAATGGAAAAATAATTTAAAATCAAAAGGAATTAGTGTACAGAAATAAAAGGAGAATGATCAAAATATTGGGAAGTCCCTGACATTGTACTGAAATATACATAATATAATAAACGCTATTTTATAGAAAACTTTAGAAATAGTTCTTATAGAGATATTGTTATATACTATTTAGTCAGTCACATTGCTTTAATTAGTCATCAGCAAAAACATTCTAATGCTAAACACGCTCTTAAAATATGAATTTTTGTGGATTTCCCCAATATTTTTTGTGTATTTTATTAGGTTTTTTAATAAATAGCTGATTTTTGGTTCATGTTTTTTATCGGGTATTATCTTTATAGTCATTGAGTAAGAGTTAATTATATATGGTTAAAACAGTTGAATAATACACTATTCCCTGAATTTTTAAAATTAAATTGGAATACAAACTGGACAGAATCTTAAAGGCACATACATCAGATTACTTTAACGTACCTGGTATCTTAAGTTGTTTGGAATATTGCAAAATTTAATATGATAAAACTTTTGACAAAGTTTAGATAATTACAGAGGTTTGGAGAGGGAGTTATTGCGATAGCATGTAAAAGGGGAAAAATATGTTTCAATTTTTCTATTACAAGCACCAAAACTCCAAATTATATTCCGAACAGATGGATTTAAATAATATATAGTTGATTAACTAAAAGAAATTACACAAGGGTGGAATAAGATTTAATAATGCTCATAGTAGAAGTCTTAAATACATTCGCCCAAATTTCAAAGATAAAACAAGAAACCGAAAGACAGGGCTCATAGCTCTAAAAAATAAGCTATATTTTGGTTTAAAATATTTTGGCACTAGAATATAATTTTTTTGTAATTATAACAATTGGAGTTAAAAAAGGCAGTAAAGCAAAAGTTTTCTTATAAAGAAATTGGAAAAGAATTTCTGAGCAGAATTTCAGTACATTCTCGTGATGATAATATACTTTAGAAATAATTATTTTGTGAATTCTTTTACAAACATTAAAACCAGATGATCATAAATGTGTTGCTTGTAAATTTTACCATGTAGATAAAACTGATCTTACAACAGTTGGCATAGTATGAAAAATAATTGTTTATAAACAAAACTTTTAGGGAAAAAGGCTAAGTCTATAGGAGCCATATCTACATTTAAAAAGTCGAAAGGATAATTATACCTCAGTAGTGCATTTTTTTAAATTTTCTTTACACACACACACATACATACACACCTTTTATGAATTAAAAACAAATTAAATTTGATAACAATGTCTTACTCACGCACAAAAAAAGTAATTATATGCAAAATGCTTTATCTTCTCGAATATCGAAGTTTTCTTGTTCTCGAATATTTATGTTTTATGTTCTCGAATTCAAATATCGAAGTATATTTAAAGTGTTATGTACAAGCATAACGTTGCAACTCATGTCAATTTTCGAATTTCCGAGAATTTATAAAATGCATGTGAATTTTGAAAAATAATCATTATAAAACTTTTGAAATGCTTTAACTATCTTAAAGAAAATAAATACGGAATTAGGCATAAAGAGTAATCATTTTAATTGTTTTTTTCTCTCAATTTCAACAAAATAGAAAGAGAAATGAAACAGTTGTAAAATGAGATTCAATACTTACATTATTTGGAGAATTAGAAAAGAATAAAATCTACTTTGAATATTAAAATAGAAATATACATTTTTAGTCACTAAGTAGAATGTACTTTACTCGGTCCAATTAAAATGCTTATACAGAGAAAATTCTGCTTATTTTTAATATCTTATCACTGATATCAAAGGAAATTAATATTTTGAATATCGAAGTAAATTAATATTTCGAAACTCATTTGGTTTTACATATTTATATATTTGTATCTATATTTATGTATTCGGTTTATAATTTAAAACAATAAATACTGATTTATAATAAAAGTAGTATTTTATCGAGGAAATGAAAAGAAAATCTAATTTTCATTTTTATTAATTTTGCTTTAATATGTTTTATTATATTTGCTTTAACATTTTCGTTTTTTTTTGAAAGCCTTTCAATCAAGAGTATTTGTTGAATATATTTCCCTTCATCCCTTTCTGGCCTTTCAGTTCCACAAATTTTGCAGATATTTATATTTAATAATAAATGATAAGATCTTTCAATTCCTACTATTAGTTCACCCTCTTCCTATATATGTCTTGTTAAAATGTTCAAACGTCAATAAAATACTTTTTATTCTTCCCCTCAAGTTCAAATGGATTTTTAAAGCTTGTGGTGATGACTCTTGATATCAATACAGTTTTTCCAAATATTAATTCATTAATTTGGCTAAGATTTTTAATAAATTCTAAACTAACTTTCTCGCTAATACTCTCTCTCTGACCGACGTTTTAGGAAGACTTTACCGATAACTTTAAGTGATAAATGAAAATTTATGAAACGGAACTGAAGCAACCGAAATGGAAAAGCATCTATACTACTAAAAATGCGAAAGTTTGGATTAATGATGTTAGTCATTCACGCCCAAACATTTAAATGATATTGGATGAAATTAAGCACAGTGTAGATTATAATTCTGACTAGAGCAAAGGTTACATTTTATTCAGGTTAACTGAGTAGTTAATTTTTTATTATATAAATACTAACTTTCTTCTATAAATCTTCATTTCTCCATTGCTAAATGAGTAAGACTTCAATTTGATTTTTGTTATGCTAATGATGTAATACTTATCTATAAATTCATAACTTATTTATAACATGTTTTCGACAGATCATTTCAAACGATTATGTCTGTTTTCTTAGTGCTAGATGCGTTTAAAACTAAAACGATGTTAATTTATCGATCGTTGGGATCTGAAATACTTTTTAATTAAAATAAAACAGAATAAAGGAAATAAAAAATTCCTAATCTGTATTGAGTTAACCCAACTGGCTTTTAAAATTCAAACATGCACAGTGGGCTCTGATTTAGTTTCATTGGATACAAACGATTTTGTTTTGTCCAGATATAATTTTTTTATAAATTATTTATATTAATTGTAATTTTTTAATAAAAAGTTACTAAAATAATTTTTTTCTTGGTTGGTATTTATAGAAATTTACTTAACTTTTTTTAATGATACTTGTTTTTAAATAAGTGTGTATTGTAATGACTTTTCATATTGGAAAGGAATAAAAATTCTCATGATGAACTCTAATCTCAGTGAAACTTTTCAGATTAATCTTGGTATCCTAAATCTTTTATGGTATTCTTTTTCCATTTTTAGGCGCATTAAATGATATATAATTAATCTACTTATTTAAATAGAACGCATATTGCCATGTACTCGCAAATAAAATTTAGTAAAAGGTTAGTAGCTAAAAACAATATATTAGTTTAAAAAATTCGAAACAATTTGCAAGATGCAGATTGTTTGATTAAAACATTTAAGATTTAAAAATATTTTAAAATAATAATTGAGCATTTGAAAGACAGATATAAAATTATAAAAACTAAAAAAAACAATGCAGTATAATTTTTATTAAAATATTAGCTCTGATATGACTACTCTCATAATCGAAACAAAATATAACAAGAATAACAATTCGATTCTTTAAAAACTGATCCATGGGAATTCTTTGATTGTTTTAAACAGAAATTGATTTATATGGAACTCAATTAGCATGAAAAGAAAAGCTTGACTACAAAATGCTTTCATGTAACATTAGAAAAATAAATATTTCTATGCATGCTATTTACCATTAGTTTCTAACTTTTACAAAGAAATTTCATAAAGTATTTATTTTTGTAATGCTTTGAACTTTTCTCAAAAATATTGTTGTAGGTATTTTATTTGTATTTTAATTTGCTTCCCTCCAATTTAAAAAAGGAAACTATAAATTATGATACTATGTTGTCTTATTTAAATGTGCACTATAATTAGATATGTTAATGTTAGAAGATTTAATAATGACTAGAATTGTACTAATTAGCTTATTTTACGATTATAAAAATACAATTTGAATTAGTAATTTCTGGATTTTATTTTAAACACAAAAGATACTTATTTAAGTTACGTTTCCAGAATATTAAGTAACTTACATAATATAAATTTCTCCTTTTAAGTGTAGAACTCCCTCAAACGTTGTAACAAACATGTGCAAGTTATTTGTGATGATAATGCTTCTTTAAATAATTTTATAAAGCGCTTTGAGTTAAATTACAGTGAAGAATACTCTAAAAAATAAAATATCATTTTACGACGATTTCACAAAATTATTCTGAACATGATTGTATAGTTAGAATTCATTTTGAGTTTAATTGCTGTAGCTAATGATATAAATTTGCTGACACAAATGTTATGATTCTTGAAAAACGAAATTTATTCTTTATAACTATACTATTAAGAAATAAATTAAAAGTGTATACTCATATTTGTCTTAATATTCAAAGGTTATCTTCACAAAAAAAGAAACGTGAAAAAAATATAATCTTTTGTTCTTGCCTTTCTAAATGTTACGAATTTACATCGCTTTCTAACATAATCATGAAAAGGAAGAAAATTCTATAGATAGTTCTGATGAATATCAGATAAATAATAATCAGTCTTTTCGATTGTTTAGATAACTTACAGTTAAAAATAGAGGACCTAGAATATTCAGGAATCTTGAAGTTTGCAACATTAGGATTCAGGTTCCGCTGTTTCTTTTAGCATTTCAGAGAGTATTTTAAAAATAACTTACAGTATATAAATGGTTGAATCCTTGCAATTTTATTTTTAGAATTACTCTTAAGAATTTTTTTTAGAATTACTCTTAAGAAATTATAAAGGCAAATGCAAATTAAAGGTAAACATCAGTATTTTATGAATACAATTCAACAATCTCCATAAAAATCGATCGATTTATTTTTTCATTTTATTATTACAGGTATTCATGCATTATTATCACATAAATCTTGCAAATTTTTCCAAAAAAAGTCTTAATTCCACTACTCTATACATTTCACTCATGATAAAATATTAATTAATATAACTTATCGTATTCATCAACGAAATATTTATATTTTTTTCTGAAAGCTCAATTATTTTCCGTTAATTGGATGTAAATTCGCTAAGCTGAAAAATATATTTAAGTTCTATTTTTAAAAAATACTTATTTTTATGAAATTATGTTTCTCATAAATTAAAAGTGCGATGCATTGTGATTATTTTATCAAGATATTTAGTTATATTTCGTTTTTGTGAAAATATATCTTTAACAGCTAAAGTTATCTAACTAATTTTTGATTTGCAACATTTTTTCTTTCTTTTCAATAAAGAGAGATAAGAATACTCTAGAAATTATATTATGGGTTTATTAAGCTAAAAAAATTTGTGAGGAAGCAAGAAGTGAATTTTAATATCTTTTTCTGTTATTTTTAATGTAATATTTAATGTTATGTTATTTTAATGTAATTTTTACTGCCTTTTCTGTGATCCTCTCTCTCTCTCTCTCTGTGCGTAACACAATCTTTTTATATAAATGGATAGGTACAAAGAAAAAATTTCATAAAAAATTACAATAAAATCATGAAAAAATTAATTTAAACAATCGTCGTTTTAATTCAATAATAAAATCTTTTAATTCTTTGCTACAAAATTTTCACTAACACTTCCTAAATATATCTTAGCATGAGAGAACAAAACATTAGAAGTATCTAATCATTAAAGTTCATTTTCAATAGATGTAAATTATTTACGAATTTTATGTGATTGATAAATGTCAAATTGGATTTTTTTGTAAAATATTATTATAGACTACATCATTTTAAACAGATTCAATGCATCAAAATGGAAGAAAAGCAATTTATTTTCAGGATGATGAATAAGACAGCGAAAAAAGCGAAGGAAAGATAATCGGAGGAGGAAAAGTAACATGATAATTTTTAACGCTAAGTGATCTTTTTTTCTATTTTTATTCTTTTATTCTTATTTTTGAATGCATAATATTTCAGAAAATCTCCACAGCTTTGAAGCTCTGATAAGAATGAATGATAATCCTCAGCAGGTAAAATAAATCTATTTTCTTCGTAATCACTTCTAATGTGGTAGCTTCTTGAGTGATCTAATTTACATCTTTCAGGCTACCAGTGAAATGTATGTCTAAATGTGCAAATAAAAAACCATAAAACGAACATTATTCTTAGTGAAAAGTTGTTTGCTTTCTTGGAATAGCATTACATGTATTTTTATTGTTTAAAGTTGATGAAAAAATATTTTTTACATACTTTCTTTTAAATTTTAATTTCTGTATCAAATAATTTTTATCCCTTACATCCCAAATTACTTTTGAACCAGTCAATTCATCTAGAAAAACTCCAAATGAAATCAATTTGAAAGAATTTTTTTTCGTAAATCTCATTAATTTATTCTGTATCAAATTTTTATCCCTTAAATCACAAATTACTTTTAACCAATCAATCCAAAGAATAATTCCACATGTAATCAATTTAAAATAAATTTGAAGTAAATATCATTGATTCATTCATTTATCCTCAATATTATTGATTTTCTTAATTTTAATTTATTACTTTAGCATTCTACTTTTAGAATATTTCAAGAATAATTTCTGAATAACTTAAATTTATTTCCAGGGTTTAGTCTGTTGTCAAAAAGACGAATTTTTTGTTTTCATTTTATGTTTATTTGACATTTTGTGTGTTTCATATATTAGAAACGTCTCTTTTAAAATGGTTCATAAAAAATGAAGTTTCTCAAAAATTGAATCGATTTTTACTTAAATGATATGCTTTGGAGTAAATTACGTCTTTTTGAAAATATTATAAAGAAATGAAGTTTTCATATTTCGTCTTGAACAAAATAAATGACTCCCGTGCCATAAAAAATCGTATTTTCATTTGCAGTAACAAAACATAATCTGACACAACTTCTTTGAAATATATTTAAAATCCAATAGTTTTATTTTTAGAAAGGAATGATCTATTTTAGAACGATTTTTCTTAATCATAAACAATTTTAAATATCTTTGGACGGTTTTATCCTCTATATTATTCGAAAGCTTTTCATTATAAACGACATTTTCATTTAGAATTATAACACTATTTGAGTAGAGCAGAATATGAATACTAACACTAACGATTTTCATCAAATTAAATTATCTTTACTTATAATAAAGCACAATGTGTGTGTGTGTGTGTGTGTGTGTGTTGGCGATTTACAGGCCAGACAACCTACAGCTACCAAATTTGGTATATGTATACCTTGGATGCCGGGAATGTGCACCTCGGAGCCCTTTTTTTGAATATTTAATTAAAATTTTAATTAATTAAAAAGTAAGCCAAATGTCGGAGTTTTTTCGCCATAACGAAAATATTACAGCACAAAATTGATTTTTGCTTTAAGTTAAAGCTCAAAAAATTAGCTTTTCAATGATACTAATGTTTTGATCAAAAAATAAAATCTCTATTTTTAATGAATTTTTAAACATTTAATTTAATCGTATTTTTATCAACAATCTATTTCCCATAAAATAAAAATAAAATTTTATATTCTCGAGGATATAAAAAAATCAGCTTATAATAATATGTTGCCAATACATTTCAGAAGATCTGATTAAAAATAAAAGTTAATTACTACCAAAAATAAAACAGAAAAATACAATTTTCATCACGTGATTATATGAAACGAGATAAATAGGAAATGTGATATTTTTTAAACAATAAATGCTAGAGTAAATTTGTCTTGATCGTTTGCAAAATCAACATTAATAATTCAATTTAAGAATTAAAGTAAATAAATACAAAATACAAATATAAAAATACAAAGTAAAAATATATTACAAAATTGCGACAGTTAAAACTGAAAAATAATTTTTAGAAAAGCACCAAACGATAATCTTCTGAGAGCGAGATTAATTATTTAAAAGCAAGAAATCTTAAACGAACTTTGAAAATGACGTCATTACAAAGAAACGACGAACAAAAAGTAATTGATAATCAGTAGTAGTAAAATATTTTTGCATTCTTTTTTTTAATTTTTGAAACAATAAGACATTTTTTGAATTGTTACTTTTACTTATGTGAATAAGATATTTTGTGCAAATCAAAGAATTTGCCTTCGTGATTGTAATTTATCTCCGCATTTTAATGAATCATGCGAAATAAAAACGCATCTTCTTACAACGAAGTAACGTAATATTAAAGCTATACTGGTAAAAGTAGGTCAGCTAATTGAAAACGCATCTTCTTTCAATCAGGCATACGTAGTAATTAACAATGCAAAATTTGTAAAAGCATATAAAACTTTTATTGCCCGCATATTTCGGAGACATCAAAACTTTCTACCAAAACAATATCATGTTCTCAAATGAGAAAAAAAATCAACTATCATTCCAAAGTAAGCATATAAAAATGTCATTTTCGGCACATGTCTGTATAAAATGAAACAAATATGAAACATGATATTTTTGGAAAATAAATGGATGGAAACGTTTTCTATGATATTTTACTATACATATATTACTAATCCAATTAAACAATTTTATTTAAGGCAAATATGGCTTAACACCTACAAGTTATCTTCTGTAATCGGAGCCCAGCATCTAATTTCTTAATTTTTGGGGGAGATACATAAATCTCTTAGCAATTGGTTCAAGTGAAATATATAATTATAGATTTAGGGAAAAAAATGCTGATGAATTAAATTTTTACATACATCATCTGCTCTGTGAATCATATTTAACAAAATATTCTTAAGACAATAAGTCCTTAAATAAAAAAGTGGCATTCCAATTAACTAAATCAATCATCAAAGCTGATCGATCTATGAAAATTTCAACATAACTATTCGATAAACCTGGCAATTTCTAATCGCTTTAACAAGATATCAAAGAAGCCTATCAAAGTTACTCTAGAATAATTGGTCTAGATTATGAAAATGATGATTGTTCTAAACTTGCAATATTCAGAACTCAATAAATCAGCCAGATTTGAAGAAGATAGAATTGCTTATTTATTTATTTAGAAGTTGAAATATTAAGAATATTTTACAAATATGAATCTATAAGACCGAATGAATTTAAACCATAATTTTTATATACATTTATAAACCTAAAAAAATTATTATTGAGAACATTTATATACATCTAAAAAACTTCAATGTCGGACTATTCTGCTTTCAGTTCTTAGTTTTGTTTAAAGACATGCTTAGATTGTGTAAAGAGGTCTTTATATTAATTGAAGTTTCATCATTTTCAATTTAATATAAAAGTGAATTTTACGTGCACTGATAGAAAATTGGAGAGAGATGCGGAGTTTAAAGATAGGACTGCTTAAGGCCTACATAATAGTATAAGAGAATTATATGACAATCGAAAAGTGAAGCTTAAGAATATTTTGCTGAAAACTTATTATAAGACCAAGCTATATAAAAAAAAATGATTTAACCTTTTAGTCGGCATTTATATTGGCGAACCGACTGGTCGCCAAAGGCGGCTAGTTAAGAATAAATCTAACATCTATTTTAAAATGTTTAGTAAAAAATGAAGTTTTCATATTTCACCTTAAAGTTTGTATGTAACTCTCATGCAAAAAAAAACACGATAAAAAATCGTTCTTTTTATTTTACAATAATAAAACATAACGTTCCACAACTAGTTCTAAATACATTTCTGATCCAAGAGTTTTATTTTTAGAAAGGAATGGTTGATTTTACAACGATTTATTGAGAATCATACTCAATGATAAATTTCATTTCACAGTTTTCTCCTCTATGTTATTGGAATGCTTAACATTAAAAATGACATTTTTATTTAGAATTGTGACACTGCTTGAGTAGAGTAGAATATGAATACTAACACCAACATTTTTAATGAAATGAAATGATTAAGAATAAAACTAACGTCTATTTTAAAATGTTTAGTAAAAAAAGGTTTTCCTATTTAACCTTGAATATTGTATATAATTCTCATGCCAAAAAAAAAAACTCAGTACTTTCATTTACAATAATAAATCATATCTTACGCAATTTTTTCTAAATATATATTTTAATCCAAGTATTTTATTTTTAGAAAGGAATGGTCAATTTTCAAAGATTTATTAGGAATCATACTCGATTTTAAAGTTTTTTAACAGTTTTTCTCTTTAAATTTTATGAGTAATTTAAATTAAAAAAGGATTTTTAAATAGAGTTTTTACACTATTTAAATAAATTAAAATATTAAACCACACACTAGATGTTGTAAATTAAATAAATTATTTAGAAATATTTTTAATAAATGTTTAAATTTAAGAATAATTAATAATACAAGTTTGGATAACAAAAAGCTTTCTATATTGTGTCTCTTAAGCTGGAAAAAACCAAGCATTGATCATCAAACTCTTGCACTTTACGGTATAAAATTTATTTCATTAATATTTTTACTAGTATTTGATACATTTTGTTGATCGGTTGTGTTTTTAAATTCTAACATTATTAAGTTTTCCTCAAAATTGATTATTTTCTACTAAAATTAAAATTTTAATGCTGATATATCATCTTAGGTTTTAAATACCGCTTGAGATTTTTTCAATTCCCGACTGCATGTAAAATTTTAAAATTAATTAGTTTAAAGCACATTACAATACTGAATAAAAATACAGTCGTTACATTACAGTGCAAAAATTTGTCTGTTACACTGACAATAATTGTCTTCTACATAATTAAAAAAAATTAAGAAACAATTGATTTTTAGCAACATTTGATTTCCAAAATTTCGCGCACATCATCAGAATAAAGCTAAATAACTAAGAAATTAATTCTAAATCCTTTAAAATTTTTAAATTATTGGATTAAAGTAGTTAAATTATAAGGCAAAAAATTGTCTGTTACTTTCACAATGTAAACTATTTGGGAATATTCAGCAGTCATCTACATAATGAAAAAATTTTGCAACAATTGATCTCCAGTAGCATTGATTTCCAAAATTTTACACATATCTTTAGAATAAAGCTGAATAACTAAGATATCGATTCTGAATCATCCCTTTTATAATAAACGCTTTGATTTTTTTCCGCCAACTAAATCAGTGAATGCCCCCCTAAAAGGACAAAGGGAAAAAAACTATGAATCCTTTTAGGCAATTCCGAATGACAAAACGCCGTGAAAGAAGACACGGACAGTCTCGATTGCCCAACGCAGAGCGGAGCCCTACATTCGATTGTGAAATATGGCCCGCATTAATTCTGCTTTTGGGGCCTGACGGTCCGAAATCATCACTGATGAATACACCCATTTTGTCAACCGCTTTTAGGAAGAAGCTATTTCTCTCAATATTTTTCCCTCCTTGTATTCAAATTTTAAGCTGTCTTTAAATCTCATGGGTGTATTCCAAGAAAAAGGAATATATTTCCCAACATAATATTCATATATTCCATATTCATTTATAAAAAAAATGAATTTTGGATGTCTAAAACCGTTATTCTTCGTTGAACAATGAATATCTGTGATGCATTTTTAGTCCTTTATTTCTTACAGAAAGTAACTGAATTCTCTTCTACGCAGTCTTGGTTTTAAGGTTTTAGAGGGAAACTAAATTTGTTTGCATATATTTTGGATGGACAACATTATAAAACTTTCAATATTGCTTTAAAATGCATCGTTTAAATTTTATTTATAGATTCCGAAGGCAAAGTCAATGAAATAAAAGTCTCTTTATTTGACTCTATGCAAAACAATATGATAAATAAAAGATATGGCTTGAAGTTGTTTCGAATTTAAATTTCAAATATTTGATTTAAAATTTAGAGTAAACCATTTTTTTCTAGTTTAAGGATTTAAATATTTGTTAGATATTGAGTTTTCATTGCATAAGAAATAAGAAGTTTTCTATACATCAAACAAATCCTGAATGTATTTTTATACCTAAAGCATGCATGTAGTTAAAATTTCCTCAACGTGGTTCATTCACCTTAAAATATTAAATTTATTCCTCTAATATTCTGTTGTTTGAAATATTAGTCAGAAAAATCCTTACTTGAATTAATATCACACATTTAATTATTTGATGATTGTTAGGGACTCAGTAAAGCATTCAAAGTGGACTGTACTATTTAATCAACAAAAACACTATTTACATAATAATTATACAACGCCCCATGGCTTACAGTAATATGAGCACGATAGCTCCTACAAATTAACACCTTCGGACGGTGCGAACTATATACCAACTGACTGGCAGAGAGCAACCTGACAATCGCCAACACATCGCCATCGGAGTGCCAGATTTGGCGGTTTATCAGCTGAATCGGGGAGAGCATTAACATCCCGGCCCCCGTTGAATTTCTAAAAGTTCAACACAGAATTATTAATTAATTTTTACAAAACGTAAAATATTACACAATATACAACAATGAGAAAAAAATTTCAAATATAAACATAGTATAAATTAAATTCTGAGCTTATAAGTATTAAACTATTTAACAATAATGAAGATTCAATGCTAAAAATACATACAATTCCAATTAGTAAATATACAATCATACAAAGCAAGTAAGTTCTTGAAAACTTGTTTCGAAGGGAAATGCAAATGAACTTATTTCTTAACTATAAGCGACCCATTAATTAGTTATCAGTCTTAACAGGCAAAATACAAATTTTTGAGATGGGTCTCTTCAATGTCCCGTGCATGGTCCGCACGTTGGCTACTCTTATGCGGCCATCTTTCCCATAAATTACATCCACTATTCTCCCCAGAATCCACTTGCATTTTGGAAGATTATCCTCCCTTAAAATCACCATCATACCTGGCCTTATATTATCCTTCTCGAACTGCCATCTATAACGTTGCTGAAAGTGTGTTAGGTAGTCTAAGCTCCATTTCTTCCAAATAATTTGAGTCATTTTTTCTACACGCTTCCACCTAGATAGACGATTGAGGGGTGTATCAGTAATATCTGGTTCAGGAATTGTATTTATTGCCCGACCTATCAAAAAATGACCCGGCGTTAAGGCCTCTAAGTCATTGATGTCTGACGAAATTGGAGTCAAGGGTCTTGAATTGAGAATTCCCTCAATTTCTGTAATTGCAGTTAAAAAATCCTCATAATCTAAGTGAGCGTTACCCACAACTCTTCTAAAGTGGTATTTGAAGGATTTTACTCCCGCCTCCCAGAGCCCGCCAAAGTGCGGAGCTCTAGGATGTAAGAATTTCCAGTTAATCCTTTCAGCAGACAAAAAGTTCCCTATTACTTCATCTGGATGCCTAAGTAAGTTGTGGAGTTTTTTGAGTTCGGAATGTGCCCCAACGAAATTTGTTGCATTGTCAGAGAACAGCGTGCAACACTTGCCACGACGGGCAAAAAATCTTTTCAGTGTCGCTATAAATGATTCGGAAGCTAAATCCGAAACCATTTCGATGTGAATGGCCTTGGTAACCATGCAGACAAAAATTGCTACGTAAATCTTATGCAGAGGTCCCTTTCGTTGATTTTTATATCGTACAAAAAAGGGTCCTGCAAAATCCACCCCTGAATTTGAAAATACGGGACTCATGTTAACTCTTTCCGGTGGGGGTTGACCCATTAGTTGTTCAACTATCACTGGTTTGTTTTTTACACAAGTTATGCAATTGTGCACTACTTTCTTCGTCAAATTTCTTCCACCAATCGGCCAAAATTTTTGCCTGGTGTAAAATAGCAAGGCTTGCTGACCAATATGCAAGTATCTTTTATGGAAATATTCCAAGATTAAATAAGTTACCTTATCATTACCAGGCAAAATAATTTGATGTTTCGAATCAAAACTAAGCCTTGCGTTTTGTAGCCGCCCACCAACTCTCAGAACTCCCTTCTCATCGAGAAAAGGATTCAAAGATCTAAGGTTACTTTTACCTGTAAGTTGTTTTCCTTCCCTCCAGCACCTTATGTCGATACTAAAATTGCTTTCTTGAATGTACCTGATTATGACCAATTCTGAAGATTGTAGTTCCTCTGTAGTTAAAGGACCTACCCGACGCGGTGACTTCCTTCTGCAATTTTCTAAGAACCTATAAATGAAACTAAATACTCTAATCAATTTAAGGTAATTGTTAGTAGAAAAAATAACATGGGAAATAATATCATTATTCATTGTACAGCTTAGGTTAATGTTTTTCGGCTGTTTAAGTTCACATGTAAAGTCAATACTAGAAGTCACATTTTTAAGTTCAAAGGTCTCATCCATCGGTGTAGATTGTCTAAGGAATGGTGGACCATGCCACCACAATTCTTGCGTATGGATCTGATCAGGCATCATACCTCTAGAAAGCTGATCAGCTGGATTTTGTGAAGACGAAATATGGTTCCACTGACAGTTTTTTGTTAACTCTTGAATTGTTGCAACCCTATTGCCAACAAAGGTCTTTAATTCGTGAGGAGGTCTCCTCAACCACGCAAGCACGATGGTAGAATCGGACCACAAAACTATGTCACAATCCTTAAAATTTAAAGCCTTTGTGACCTTTTGTATGAGATGTGACAACAGGAGAGCGGCAGAAAGTTCCAGACGAGGCATGGTGATTGGTTTTACAGGAGCAACCCTTGACTTGCTGCATAAAAGGTGTACCGCATTAGTATCATTGGATGTCTTGCATTGGGCATAAATAGCTGCACCATAAGCGACTGAAGAAGCATCCGAAAAGCCATGAAGAGTAATTTTGCCATTGTTTTCGAAAAATCTACGAATTTGCAAATTTTCTATTTTTGGTAGCAAGGAAACAAATTCTAACCAATTTTTTCGGAAGGGATCTGGTAATGGTGTATCCCAGTCTAACCGGATCGTCCAGAGTTCTTGCATGAATAATTTTGCTTTGGTAATCACAGGACCTATTAGTCCAAGTGGATCGAAGACTCTAGAAATATCTGACAGAACTGTTAGCTTCGTATAAGCAGTCTCAGATTGAACGGTCACCTTATATGAAAAACAATCTGAGGCGGGTTTCCATAGCACTCCTAAGGCCTTAACAGATTTTACTTCATTAGAATCGTCAAAGGAGTAATTCTGATTATAAGATTCATCATTTATGAGGCTGACATCATTTGAGTTCCACTTATGTAGCGTAAAACCCCCTTGCTGAAGTAATAGAACTAACTGGCGTTTTAATTCCCATGCAGATTCCAAATCATGTGATCCGGTGAGGATATCATCCATATAAAAATCATCACGGGCAGTAGAAGCTGCTTCCGGAAATAATTTTTCTTCGTCGTCACACAATTGCCTTAAAGCCCTTGTGGCTAAAAAAGGCGCATTTTTTGTTCCATAGCTAACAGTGCAAAGTCTATACGTTTTAACTGGGTCTGTTGGATTTTCTCTCCAGACAATTCGTTGTAAGTCCCTCTGACCGGGTTCGATCAATATCTGACGATACATCATACGAATGTCTGCAGTAAAAGCAAAAGCGTGTTTCCTAAAACGCAGCATTATGGAGAACAGATCTTGTTGAGGTATTTTACCATTCATTTGAAGTTGATTTAAGGAGACACCAGTAGTTGTTAAGGCAGACCCATTAAAGACAACTCTCAATTTTGTTGACGATTTTTCCGGCCGGAAAATACCATGGTGTGGAAAATAGTAACAATATTTAGGTTCTATTTCGTTAGAGACTTCCTTCATATGTCCCAAATTTTTATATTCCTCAATAAAATCAAGATACAATTTTTTAAAGTTTGTGTTACGTTCTAAGCGTCTTGAGAGAGAATTTAACTGGTTAATTGCCATAAGCCTAGATTCACCCAACATCTTGTCTGTTTTCAACGGCATACTCACTACGTACCGTCCCTCTCTTGTTCTAAAATGAGTTTCGGCAAAATGTTTTTCACATTCTAATTCTTCACTACTTAAAATAGATTCAGAGCCATTAACATTTTCTAGTTCAAAAAATTCACGAAGTGTCTTTTCAAGGTTTGATTCTTCATGCACAAACCCACAATAAGTGTACCCTGTAGCATTTTTGGCTAAGCTTGATCCGCTTACAATATATCCAAATGCAGTTTCTTGTAATATTAAACGAGAATCTTCCATATATAATTTTCCCGTTCTTAGCATGTCAAAAAATAGCTGCACGCCGATTAAAGCATCAATCTTGGCAGGTTTATAGAATGCAGGATCGGCTAATTTAATATTTTTATTCAAATTCTTAAAATCTACCTTTAAATACGTAGAAGGGCTTAAGTGCGTAATTTTTGGCACGATCAGAAATTCCGTTGATCTTACAAAGTCATTAGATTTATTCGAAATTTCTGCTGAGACGCGTGCTTTCACCGGAATATAAGTTCCGTTTAAACCAGAAAGGGAAATATTAATTTTTTCTCTTTTCAATCTCAAAAGATTTGCACTCTCCATAGTGAGGGCATTGATTTGAGAGCCAGAATCAAGGATGCATCTTAATGGATATTTATTTCCACTAATATCTTTAATATAAACAATCGATGTGGCTAGAATAATATCAAACACATTTTGAGAACAGCTGGCACTAGCACAGACTGGCGCCTTTAAATTCTCCGAGGAGATATTCTGTTCAAGGTTAGCAGATGCTTCTTGTTCAAAAAGTGATGGTTTATTAATCGTGTTTACATTGTTTCCAACTTCCGGGTTCGAAGAATAATGCAAGAGTGAATTATGCCTTTTAGTACAAATTTTACAAACAATTTTTGATTTACAGTCAACAATTTTATGAGAATAATTCAAACAATTAATGCATAACGAGTGTTTTTTAACTAAGTTGAATCGCTGTTCAGGATTTAATCGAAGAAATTCTGAACATTTAAAAATGGAATGCATTCGAGATTTACAAATTGGACAAGATATATTTGAATTAGAATCAACAATAAGACTTTTAGTCTTGGCAAACACTTTCGGTTTCATTTGGTTTGCGTGTCCTTCTAGGTTTTCCAAAAATGTACAACGCGTTTTAAGAAAGTCAATAAGGTCTTCCCATTTTGGTAAATTAGACGTTTTCAATGTCATTTCAAAGGACTTTCTTGATTCCTTATCAATTTTCATGAGTACTACATTAATCAGTATATTCGCGCTTAATTGATCCAACTGTAAATCTAGAGAATTTAATGCTCTAACTTCTTTTATTACCTTATCGAGGAGAGATCTCAATTCAAAAGCCGATTCATGGCTAATTTTTTCTAAATTTAAAAGTCCGCTAATATGTTTGTTTACAAGTAATCGTTTATGTTCGTAGCGCTCTTGTAGTGCCTTAAAAAGCGAATCGAAAGTGTCTTCTGTAGTTTGAATTTGCCTTGCGTTACCAATTAACGAAGACTTCAAATAATATAATTTATGCGACTCATCCAAACCTTCATTTAAAGAAATCAAGGAATTAAATTGAGCCTTAAAATTATGCCATTCTTCAATATTACCTGAAAATTTGGGCAATGGGATTTCAGGCAATCTTATTTTAATATTATTAGATTCAACATTCAAATTTTCTAACTGAGATTTAATTTGAAGGTATCTTACCTCCAAATCTTCGATTTCTTCTTCAATGCTGTCCAAGGCCTTATCAATTTCTTCGAAATCTCCATCTTCAGAACTTTCACAATATTCTAATCTTAGCTCTTCTAGCTGATTTTTAACAGCTTCCAAATTATTTATTTTTGAAGTAATAACAATAGAGTCACTCAATTTACTATCGTCATTCAAAAAATTCGAAAGCCTTGTTACCTTTGCCTTTAGCATTCCTCCTTTCCTGTTTAAAACTTTAAGGTCCGCCATTGTTAAGGGCGTCGAAAAGCAAAGGTTCGAATCGAAACAAAGTTCTTATAACTATATCGAAGGTG
>JAOUZG010019159.1:175019-187822 GCA_026289955.1 Argiope argentata
AATTAATCTGGTTTATTTTTATCCAAAAGTACTTTTGAAGGAACCGAAAGATCTATTACTTAACAATCATTAATTTTAAATGTATCAAACACTACGGAAATAAACTGAATCTTTTGAAATAACCGGTTGTTATATCTAATCGCATTAGTGTTGGGGAGGAGAGGATTACTTAGAACTTAAAGATTTTTTCCCCTTTGCCGGGCGCAAATGAGCAATCGCCAAAGAAATTTGAGCAAAGTTGGCTAAATTCTAAATTATTTTCGAACGGAAATATACCACTATAAGCATATAGGAAAAATACATAGCTATGGCAAATACAATTTAATTACAAAACACACAATAGCACAGCTTTGATATAAAGTCATTTTCGCCACACAAAAAAATAGTTAGCCACCAAATTTTAGCGAAATGGCCAAATGTGGCTCGCATTGATTTTTTTAAAAAATTATCCCATTTCCTATTTTTTTTTATTTCTTATAATCACGTGCTCAAAATAATATTTTTCTAGGTTTTATTTGCTGTAGTCATTAACTAATTTTTTTTTTTAATCAGAGCCTTTGTAAATGCAATGACAACATGTTATTAAAAACTGATTTCTTCGAGATGCTCTTGCAGATAAAATTTTTATTTTTTGCCTACGAATTTATTATTGACGCCAAAAAGCTCCTCGCAAAAACAACATCATGTTCTGACATGATAAAAATTTAAATAAGTCTTGTTACCTTAAAAGTATATTTGCTGCTCCAAAGGAAGTCATTTGGAAACAGTTATTATATTTTTGTAAGGAAGTGCATGGAATCTTTTCCAGTATCTGAAACCAATGAGTACAATTGCTCTGGAGCCGGAACCAATGGCACTAATTTCACTTTGTCATTTGTGCAACACAATCCATTTGCTTCAATATTGTATTTAAATGCCTCACAATGTGGGCAAACTAAGTTCATAGATCCAATAGCAACGCATTGGTAGGAACTGTAGTCAATTGAAACATCGAAATAATGATGACACACTCACACATACCCTTCTTTTCTTTTCTTTTCTTTCTCTCTCTCTCTCTCTCTCTCTCTCTCTCTTTTTGCTATCATTTTTTTTCTTCACTACTTTTCTTTCTACAAACCCTTTTTCCCCTTCGTTCCCAGACTTTTGAGCAGGTATAGATTAAATATCCATACATATAAATAACTAAGAAATTAAAACGAATCGTTCATACATAAATCGTTTCAAAAATAACATAAACACATTAAGAGCCCTTCATGCCGTATTTATATATAAGAAGAATTTTTCATCTTTAAGAACAACAACAACAAAACTATTTTATATCAGAACACAATCAATAGAAACAGTAAAAAATAAAACTATCAAATAATGAACAAAATGATATTCACGTCCGTTTGGAAGAATGTTTTTAATCAGTATAATCAGCTGCATAAAAGCATCTATTTTCTTTCTTTTTTAAACACCCCGTTATTTTGATAATCATATAATTCATTTACTTTGAATGAAAATCAACTGACTTCGCGTTTCTCTCTAAACAAATCATAATTTATTACTTCCTCTTATCTTACTCATTTGGTGTGGGGGAAGGAAATACAGATTTTTAGCGGGAAAGTAAGAAAAGTGTCGTTTTAACTATTTTCCTCTCAGTTTTTTTCATTTTTTCTCTCCATAAGAACCATCCTCGTGTCTTAACGAAAATATTTTTAAAAAATTAACCGAATTGGTCGAGCCGTTCTCCAGTTTTGAGCTTAGCAACGCATTTCGAGATCCATTTTTATTATATTAGATAGTATTGAGGTACTTACGTATTAAACTGTCAACACCAATGGTTTAGTAATTCATTGGCGACGGATTCAAATTTGGCGATAAACCATTGAAGCCAACGAAGCCAACAAGATGGCGAAATACAGTTAAGGTTTGAACAATTGTAAAATAATGGCGGTTTTTTGCCATTATTGGCAGTTTAGCATCTCATTGTCTAAGCCTTCAAATTTCGCAATAATGATCGAATGTCTAATGAATAAGTACAAGCATTAATTAACGAATATATCAAAATATTTTTCTTTAAAATATCGGGTGAGTAAAATACAATGATTTTTCCCAAGTTTAAAACAATCATGATATTAAATGCTACATAAATTGAAAATGTTCTTCAATTAAGTTGACCGATCATATATTATATAAAAAAATGTAAACTTAAGCATCCATTCCAAGTAGCTTTTAAAGAATACGATTATTTACCGTTCTTTTCAAAACTACGAAAATAGCCCGTCTCGCGAATTAGTTCAGTAACTTTTGACATTTTATCGCGATGCTTCGGGAAATTAATTACACAAATGCTCACAGATAAATATTTTACGTGTTTCCATCGAAGTTTCAAAGATTTATCGAAAGTTAATTAATTCACATTTATTGCTTGATTCTCAACATCAGCTTTCCCTTTCGTTGAAACTGGAGAATTTCTGTTTAGTAAGTCCTAATTCGGTTTATTGGAATTCATTCAAACATTTAATTAGCCGCTTGTGAAATTTCTGGTCTTAATTTATGAAATGATTAGATTTTAAATCCTACAAACAAGTTAGTTATATTTAGAAATAATGCAAGAGTTTTAATGGTGCAAAAGAGATGATATTGAAAATTTAAATTGCTCTATCCGCTATAATTGGAAAAATTAATTTCCTAAATTATTTCTTGAAATAAGTTGGAAAATAATTTAATCAGCTTTCACATTAAGCAGTTTTACGAAATTAAAATTAAGTAATTGAGAAAAAAATATGAAACATTTTTTCTCTCCATTACTCTTCACGGAATCTTCAGAGAGATGTAGACAAAATATAAATGATAGTATTTCGTTTTCTATGGAGGGAATTTTATATTACCTGGAAATTTAGTAGAACAGAATCAATTTGAGATTCAAAAAGAGCTTTTATCGCAATTATAGTAATAGTTCAAATGGATAGATGCAGATATTTCAAAATGAAATAGTTAATCATTTATAAAATTTGGGACGTCTTTTAAATTTAATTCCTACTGATTTCTCTACTTTAGCTTTAAATTAATCTTTAACTTTTTAGGCAAAATGGCCAGTTCTTAATATGAATGTTTTGTTTCTTGAGTTTTTTAATGCGGTTTTCATTATGCCATCTATCCCAAACATCCTTCACAAAGATTTTCAATTCCATATGATATCCATGCCGTCTAGTAACATCGTCTCATTCTATAAGTTCATCTGCAAGACGATCACAATATATCTTAGGCATCATCCTTTCATCAACAAAATGAAATATTACTAATATCAAACTAGAACACGTGATCACGTTATTGGCATGGGTTATCTTTCATAACAATTCGTTCGTCAGAAATCATAAAATCAAATTGTCATTTATATTATTATTTCACCAGATTAGCTCTGCATGTCCAATATTAAGTGCCTTCTCTTAATCTTATTAGAATATAATTATGCCCTAACCCTCTCGCTATTAAGGGATTTTGAAAATTTATTGACCTTAAAAAACATGGTTTTCTAAATGAAATGCATAATGATAATTAGAATATATTTCACTTTTTGAACTTTATCGCTGATTTAGTTGCTTCTTTAGAATTAAAGAAGATAGCTGAATAGCCTCTTTTATGAATCTTTTTTCCAGAAAGCAGTGGCACTTGTTGATCTATTAAAGTAAAGCATGGCTAATATATAGTCATAATGTCATGAAAAATGATTAAAATGCGGGAACAGCCGACCAATTTTTAATTCCCCATGAACGTTTGTTAAAAATTCTAGAAATTCAAAATTGTATTAGTCTTTCGTCTAACACAAGGCATATCCAGATTTCAATCTAGGAATCTTCGTGTACAGCTCATTGTTCATCATTATTCTCAACTGAACCATAAAAGTAAGAGGTATTTATTTTTCTATTTGTTCATTTTATACCTTTATTTAAAGAATTTTCAAAAATAAGTATTTGCTTTTAAAAGTAATAGGTTTCTTACATTACATTTTTAATTAACAATAATCATATAAAAATTACAATTTTGGGTATAATGTTTCAAATATTATCAAACAATTTATTCTCTTCATTCGTAACGCATAAACGGAAAGTGTATAAAAATGAATAGTCAGCATGCGTTGCACATCCTGTAAATATCTACTATGTTTTGCTAATTTACATAAAATCTCCTTCGACCTAAAAAACCATATATCTAATTATTTTCTTAAGAATTGTATTTTCTTTTTGATAATCAACAACTATCTTTACAGCCACAAGATTTATGAAGGTCGTGAATAACACTTTTGTAGATTTTATTTTTATTTTCGTATATAAAAATAAATTCCTCAAGAAGCTTAGAATCCTCTCTATCATTTCCATTGGGAATAAAGGCATCTATTGGTTTATTCTATACAATTTACAAATTCAACACAGTTTAAGAATTATCAGTTTAATAACCAATACATTTAAATCTTACAACCACATGATGTACTTCCATTAATATATCTTCTTTTATATTAAATATCGTGGATTCGTTCATTTAATTAGTTAGCCATGCATTCGAGTGTGTATTTCTGAATGAACATGAACATAAGGTAGTTTTTCAAGAAAATATAAGTACAACAATAAAAATTGGAAGCATTAAGACGGTCTTTTTCTGTAACCCCTTAACGATCAGATAATTTTCAAGAAAATGGTCATAAAATTGTTTATTTTTTATTTAAGAAAATTAAGTAAAAAAGAGTGTACAAACAACGCATGCATTCATTTTTTAGCTTTCGATATTTTTTAAGATTAAAATTAAAAAAAATTAATTTTATGAAAAGCCAACATTTATGCTTATTTTGTCTAAATGTTGGTTTTCCAGCAAGCAAAGAAAATTTAAGAAATACGTCTTTTAAATATTAAAAGAGAATTTTATTAATCTTACGTCTAATATAAATAAAGATTAGTTAATTTCACTTGCGTGGTAAATTTCAAAGCATGAGTTACAACGTCCAATCTGTACAGCAGTACCAAGTTTCCTTCCTGCATCTCTTATTGTTTTCGTCTCCTCAGGAAAAACAAGCTTTGCACACCATAATTAACAAAAAATTAAAAAAATAAATAAATTTTAACACAGAACTGGGCCACGTGTAGCAAAGTAGTTGGGTGGGCACTGGGCTAAGATTGCAAAGTACATACCACAAAAACACATATTCGATTAGTGTTACCACTTGATTGTAAATAAACTATCTGAAATTACATTTAAAATAGACTACGAAATGAGAAATGAATTTTTTTCCGGGAAATACAAATGAATTGGTTTTAATTGTTTTATCGCGTTATTATTATTTGTTGAAAGTAGATAGCAGATTCGTGGCCGAAATCAGGCAGAAAACAGGTTGAATTTTTAAGTTCGTTTTATTCCATCACGGGAAGCAGTTATTATTTACAAGTGCACGGACAAGGCGCGTCCGCCCACAGTGCGACAGAAAAAAGCTCAAAGAAGGGCGAGAAATCATTATCCTATGTTTTAAATACCGTAAGAGTTTGATAAGAAAAATATTTTTCATAGTGCTTATGTAAAATGAGATTTCGATGGATATATATATATATATATATATATATAAGGAGAGAGAGGGTTTATTTCAATGAAAGCGCATTATCTATAAGAATACGAGAACGTAAATAGGTCATATATATTGCCTATAATTGGATAAATGAAATGATAATAGTTAGAAAGATGATGTGAAAAACGTTTACTAGAATACAGAAAGTATCTATGAAGGAAGTCATGTTTTATCATCCTCACAATTTCTTTTTCCCATTATATGTGCTACTGCGTGGTATAATGCAATATTTCAAATCCAATATTGATCCAATACAATACAACATTATACCATATATTTTCACTATTGGGGTAAATTAACCCCCCAAGCGTCAACCCCGTAAATAGACGGAATCTCTTCTCCCTTCAAAGCGTTAGCCCCGTGAATAGACGGAAATTTAAATCTCCTTAAAACTGTCACTGCCCGTACTTTCACTGGTCGAGTTTTTCGCTTCCCCCAAACTCAAGCTGCGAGATAATGAGAAAGAAATGTGAGATAAGGAGAAGCCAATCGTTATCAGTGGACGATAGGAATGTTGTCTTCCTGGTCGCGTTCTTTTAAGCATTTTTAAATTTCGTTTACATTCTCAACCTTACCTTTGAGATTTTGAGAATAAATACGAATCCACATTAAGTTTTAAATAAAAGGAATACAACTGAACGTATGAAAATATATTCCCGGAATGAACATATATGAGTATTGTAATTAATAAATTCATCCATAAGATTTTAAAAGTTTTTAGGGTGAAATAACTGTTAATCTAAAAAAATAAATATAAAATAAAAATTTGACATTTTTTTTTCTTTTATAACGTACTTTTATTTAAGGATTTTCGAATTAAGATTGCTTATGCAACTTATTTTTTTTAAAAAAATAAGACACTGAAATTATATGCAGAATTTTATTTAATGAGCGAGACTTTTCATCTTTGAATGATTTTTTTTTTGTTTTCATTGATAAGTGTAATTAAAAACGGGGAGATATTTTATTTATATAAAATCCATAAATTAAAGTGAGTTTTTTAAGAATGATAAGTTTTACATTCATTATATTAAATCATATATTTTTATAACGTAATAATTTATATATAAAAATTGATAATTTATTTAATTTGCAATTTTTTTCGTTTATGGAATTTCACATTCCTTGACGAATACTAACAGAAATTTAAGCATTGTAGAGATATTGTTTTTATATTTTTCTATAGTTTTTAATAATATTTTCAAAGTTAAAATAAGCGCAGTTTTTATATGTTATATTTTTTTAATCGAAATATTAATCTCATTTCACGGTACAGTCTCATGTATACAACACGCACTTTTGTGAATGTTAAACACAATGTTAAGTGACATTTTTATATACGTTTAATATTGAGTAATTTAATACGCAAATTTTAATGCTCGTGAAAGTAAATGAATGAATGAGTTAAAAATTATAATATTTTTAAGTTAATTTAATTTAAGTTAAATAATTATACTTTGTGTTTTAAATTCTAATTTTTTTAACTCCTTGGTCTAATTTTATTTCATATCTTAGCATTAAAAAAATTAATGCGTGCAACTGGCATTTAGATTACCTTCTTCTCTTGTTTGCAAAATTTGAGTTCACTAGAGGTGATTTTAGTTTATTTATCCAGTTTGTTCACAGGAGTAAGAAAAATTCAGAAATACCCATATTTCAAGTAATTTGAAATTCTTTACTCTTAATAAACTTTAGCCTCACGCTTTCATTTTTTAAAAACAGAACTTGTTTGAACAAGGGTGTCAGGCACGCAGGTCTCTTACCACCATTTCTACTAAAATAGTGAACATCCTTACTGATAGTGAAGATGAATATTCGTTTTGGCGATCTCCAGATCAAAATGTTTGACCTAGGGCGAACACATTTTATCCGTATATAATTTGGAACTGGAAATAAACACCTCGGGATAAAATTATCAATAATTTTAATCAGAATTTTTATTACTTAAAATTACATAAAATTTTAACATTTATTCGCAATAAAAGTTGAAATTATCACAACATTATTTATATAGTGTATAATTTTATTTATACATTTGAATATATCACCAAGAAAATCCATTCTTTAAGAAAATTAAGATCTTGAACATTTTGTATCTTATTTAGTGACATGCTAGTTATAGAACTTTCGCTTCAGCTACATGGTTTATTTGTAATTCAATAAAAAAAAAAATTGGAAAATGATATGGCAAAAAAATTCGTATCATTGATAAAGAAAATTTTGAATTCACATTTAATGTACCAAATATATTTCTACTGTGTTATTTTCGAATGAAATGTAAAATTTTAACATTTTATTATTGCTTGAAAAAGAGTTTTTTCAGTCTCGATGGATTTAAATAATTTTAAATTGAGATTGACATAGGAAAAAGTAATTTATTTATTAGATGAATTTGATCTCATTTATTAATTAAGTTTGTCATTTAATAATTAAAAACAATTAAAGACACATCCTTTTAATTGAGATAAATTCGTAATCGTAAGAATTTATGCATTTCATTCGTAAGAATTTATGTATTTTTTTAAGCAAATTCTTAAGAATTTATGCCAATTTGTATAATTTTATTCAAAAATTGATTAATTTAGTGATGAGCGTAATACGCATGCCTTTAGAATTAATATTTTCAAAGCTCATTTTAGAATACTAAAGTACATTGGATATACTCAGAAAGAATCTTTTTTTTTTCAAGAATTAAATGACTTGCATGTAATTTCGAAATATAGTTTCACATTACGAGGGGATTAAAAATTTTGAGAAACTTATTACAATAAAAAAATAATAAGCAAACATTGTCAATTCATAAAAATTAGATTCGTATCGTATTAAGTACAACAAAATTTATTTCTAATTTAAATTATATGTAATGTTTCATGAAATAATCGGAAATCCTCTAAAATACAACCATATTTTCTGTGTTTTCAATCTGTGTTAATTCGATCGGCTGAAAGAATCATGCTCTTCGAAATCGAAAGACTGCGATAAGCAACAGCTATCATTCACAACATGACATCGGCTAATCTGCCTAACCCTGCTGTGCGGTAATAACCGCAAAAGGGGAAAGCAATCCTTTTGTCCAAACCCTGAAACTTTTAAGAACAAACCTGTTATTCAGACGCGCCGCTTTCGGTAAGTATTGCATTCTGAATATCGCCGCCTGGAGGGTTAATAAATACATAAGATCGATTTAGTAATTCTTCAAGGAAAACGGACTTCAAGGCTATGATAGGGGTGACTTACCATTTATTAAATTGCGGAACGAATGAAACAAGAGTTCTTAATTACTTACAATTTATGATGTCAATATTTGAGGAAAGTATTAGTAGAAGAATACGTAAGTTTGACACAGAAAATGGAACGCTAATTAAAATAGTGAATTATGAATTTAAAAGATCGACAAACTGAGAATATGTTAATATACTGTTAGAAACCAAGTGGTGAAGATTGTTAAAACCTTAACGAAGACATTTAGAAGCCATTACTATGACGAAGGAAATACTAATTATTATTTAGCTTAAGCTATAAAACTTATTTAAAAGCAAATAAGTATGTTTGGATTTATCTCCACCAGTTTGAATCTCACAAATGCACTTTTATTTTAATTTTTTTCCCCTAAACTAATCTCCCTGATAAGAGCAATTACTTTAAATGCTAAACATCAGTCTTTAACCCTTTTTAAGGCTGTGGTAAATATCTTACCACCGCCTTAAAATATTTTGCAAATATTGGAGCTCCAAAAGCTAACGAGAAACGGACAAAAGTGTCATGATCAACATGTAATGTTATTTTGTGTTCAGCTTCTTGTTATGTAGTTTCACCATAATTATTTAAAATAATGCATTAGGTAATTTACATTGTATTTGGTTTTTCTACCACTTATTTCATGTGTAATTAATACATTTTAAATTTTTAAATAACTAATAATAAATAATTTTACAAAAATCACATTTACTTGTGAAATTATTTTTATTTCATATTTTTCTATTGAATAAGTCAGTAAAATGTCATTGATGTTTTGGAAAATGGAAAATATGTGTTTCCACCCCTGTAATAACTACAGCCTCAACAACAAAATTTTAACAAAAATACTTTTTTTGATTACAAATGAGATTCTTTTTCCGAATATAATGTAAAGTCAAAATTTTGAAAGGAAACAGCTTGTGCCCGTTAAAGGGTTAATTATTTGATTGATTTTGTGTTAGCTGCAATATTAAATTAAAAAGGAGCAATTAAATTCATAATGAATGACACCTTGAAACTATTAATTGAATATTTCAAATCAATAGAGTTTTATTTAATTTATATCATATGCTTCTGCCTATGAGTTAATAAAACAAAATGAATAAAATTCTAGATTATTTTTAATTCTAAACGTAGTTAGTCTATTAAAGGTTTTTCTGATTTGGACAAGGATATCACATAACGGCAGCATAGCCAGGATTATTGTTCTAACAACAGATATTCAAACCTATCCGAATGGTGATTTGATATGTAATTTGATATCTTTTATAAATGTATTCTGACATAAGTTTCTTGAATTGGCCACCAATATTTTCAGATTTATGGTTTAGTTTAAACGAATGAAGTACAATTGAAATACATTTCCTTTTTCATACACATCCTCTGATGACAATTTTTGATCGGTTGAAGAAACGAAATAAATACGGACACGAACTCTTTAAAATAAGATCTGAGCATAGTAAAATAAATTTTGCAAACTCATCTTTAAACTTGCTAACTACATGAAATATTACAAATTCATTTTTATCAAATATAAAATGTCAATGTCATATTTTTTTTAGTTCTCGAATGTTAAAATTATTAAAAAAAATGTAACTTTGTTTTAATAGTGATATTCGCAAGGTTTCGTTCCTAGTTTACGAATTAATTTTCTGCAGTTCTGCTTATTATAATTACTAGAAATTTTATTGCTAGTGACTTTTAAAGACTTAAATAATTCAATTAAGCATTTGAAAATTTTAATTAATAATTAGCATTTTAATGTTAATTAATATTTTTTAAGTTTTTTAAGACTAATATATTTTAGTGCAATCATTTTTATGAAAATATTTTATTGTGTTTATTTCATACAAAATGAAAAACGAAAAAGATTTTCCATCACTTTATTTGCCTTATTTTTGTTTAATTATTCAAAATAAGCAAGTAAACAAATTAAATTCAGATAACATAGTGACGAATATAATAATTTAACTTTATGAAAGTAGGCATTTTTTATTAGGATAATATACTTCTTCTTAATGCCAGTATAATTTATTTTACTGCAATTTTTTAAGTAAAAAATAGCATGGGGCGTAATATGCTTTACAGTTAATCTTATCGAATCATACTAAATACTAATACTAACCACATTTGTATATATTTTTCATAAGCATCAAATTATGAGCATATTGAATAATTTAAAATAAAATCGAATTCATTTTTTTATAAAAAGGATTCATTAATCGTAAATACGTGTTCTTTTGCTTTAAAATTTCTATAGTATGGAACCATTTTTTTTCATAATAAATATTTCCACATATATCCAATAAACCGACAGGAAATCCTAGATTCAAAGTTTGGGGATATTCGGTGGTGAAAGAAAGAGAGAAAATAACGGGGAATATTACAAGATTTGTTGAAGGAGCACCCCTCCCCCCTTAAGATAGTTAATATATAAAAGAAGATATTAGTTAAGTCATTTGAATACTTTTTTAAATTTTAGACCTCCTGCGTTTTCATTTCTGATCATCAATTACAATAAAATATCAGTTTAAATTTACAACTATATTTTCCTTTTTTTCTAATAAAATCGTGCATATCTATTTATAATGAGTTTATTACAAATATATAATTGTAATTACACAAAATGTCTAAAAATTCTACTAACTAGTAATTTTCTGTGATTTTTTTTTGTTTAAAATGAGCTCATCATTGTCTTCACAATTAAAAGACAAAGGTTTGCTTCTTTATCTTTAATTAAATGTTACTCCAAAAGAGAAAACGTGTTATACTTATTTAGCTCCCTCGAATAACAATGACATGAGCGTTTGAAGATATTTTGAAGTAAAATATGAAGATAAAATTAAATAGTTTAATACTTGTTTAAAAATATTCTCAAAATTATATAGAAAATCAAAAACGCAACGCTCTTCCAGTGCACATTTAAAGAAGAGGAGATTCTATTTTCTTAAATTATTTAAATATTCTTCTTTAGCATTTACACTTCTTAAAATTTGAGAAGTGCGTTAAGTGATTCAATTTTTTAAATGAGACAGTAGCTACTATATCTTATTAATTCATAGACTATCCAAATAATATTAAATATGCAATTAAGAAAGCATTTTTAATCCCTTAATTGAAAGACACTTACATATCATAATATTTGAATAAGCTATTGTTTTATAATTATATTTTCAGAATTATCACGAAATCAGAAAAATAAATGATATTTCTCACAGAATAACAAAAAGAAAAGAAAGAGAAATAATGAAATATGGTATTCATGTGCATAAATATGTCCTTACCTTTAATACATCCAATTTCTTAAAATTCTTTTAGTAAATAAGAAAATGTCCTGAAGTATATATCCATTAAATAAATATTTAATCTCCAATAAAACGATTCAAGCAATAACTCATTTTCTAGTTTTCTTTCATCTTCAAAATACTGATCACAGAAAAGACAGAAAAAAATAAAATAAAACGGGAGTAATTAACTTATACACTTACAATAATAAAGTCTGCAAACAGAAAATAATAACGAAATAATTGCCCTTTTTGAAATTTTTTATTTTTGTTCCATTTGTTTTATATATCCATATAAAATTAATCCGATGTATCTAATGAGCCAGTTAAATTTTTGTAATGAAGCTTGAAAAGTTTTCCTTTTGAGTTAAAAACAACTTATTCTTGCCTTAGAAGTATCTATTTCTGATTTTTTTTTTTTTTTTTTGCTTTTGACAAAAAAAAAGATTAAATTCATATTTAAATAAAAATTTATTTCCAGCTATTATTGATGTTCTCTGTTTGAACAGATAGTGGAATTTTTTTTCCAAAACCCAATTATTAAAATTTGCTTCAATTTTATTTCAAACATCTTAATTAAAATATTCGCTGGGGTATTTAATAAAAATGTTTTAAAATGAAATATATCAACTATTAAAACATTACCTTATAATTTTGAGATTTCAGAAAAATATATATATATATAT
>JAOUZG010019159.1:202822-231701 GCA_026289955.1 Argiope argentata
AAAAATTTTATTTCTTCTTATGTTTGATTGCTACTACTTATGCATATTGATGGATTCGGAGAATATTGAATTAAAATCATAAAGCAAAATAATCTTTAACTCACTTATGATAAATTGGCATAAATAAACTTTACTGTAATTTCGGATTTAAATGTTAAAAAGATAGCCATTTTTTTCTTTTATTTAAATTATAAATTAGATGTCAAGTTTGACAGTTTACTTTCATATATTTTATATGGAAGAAATGAAATAGCACTAAAATTAGATTATATATTTTTAGAAACACTTTACTTCAATTTACTTTTTTACTTATTGATTTTCTAAGTTTCTTTGTTTTTTTAACGACTTTGGGAATTTCTGTCTACAAACGTTCTTCAACAAACTGCTGATCTGATGCAGTAAAAATAAATATATTTGATATTATTTATATTTTTTCAGAGAAGTTTGCTCTTGGAATTTTATTAGCACTCAAGAAATAGCTTGTTACATTACAATAACTTTTGAGAATTTCTACTTGCTAGCAAAACTATAAAATATTTTATTCTTCTTCTAAGAAGCTCTAAAAATATAACATATACGAAAGAAAATTATTTGAAATTGATTTTTTTTCTCCTCCCATTCTGTGGCTTTCATTTCTTCATACTGTGACTGTCAGATTTAAATACCTACAATTATTATTTAAATAAACTATTTTTTAGTATCATGCATTATTTTATGTTTCTTTATTTTAATTAAAATTAACAGAACATTAAATAATTTCTCATTTAAAAAGTTTGATTCATTACGGTGATACATTATTTAAAGGATTTTAAAATATTTATTGTTTCTAATGGCACCCGATATGGACAAATCTCACTGACGCATTCAACGCATTTAAGCTGAGGTGTTTTTCTTTTTTTATTAGCTCCAACTAGGCCCAAGAATACATGTTAGTTGCTCAGGCATCACATTCACTTGTACAGATCTTTTTTACAGTATGCACATTCACACAGGGAACAGATGAAGAATAACCATGCCCGAACTGGGAATCAAACTCAAAATTCCCAGATCATTGGGAAGTTTGGCTACCCCCGTGCCAGGACGTTGGTTTAGAATGTTTATAGTAAATTTATGGTTATGCATTTTGAATTCCTTAAAAAATTATCCATGACATGTTTATCCCCTGATGATTAGATTTGGTTTCTGGTTTTGTTTTGTAAGAATATCAATTTCCAATTATATTTTTTACTTTAATTTATAAAAACTACCATAAAAAGGCATAATTTAAGAATCGAGCTATCTATTGTAATATTTTTTTTCTTTTCTTGGAAACTTTTTTGCACCCTAATTAAAGCTGCTATTGCCTGTTTATCAAAATAATTTCTAAAATATATTATCACTAATTTAAACGTATTATCATGTCAGAACAAGATGTTGTTTTCGGGATGAGGTTTTTGGCGTCAACAAAAATCCGTAGGCGAAAATTTGAAACGTTATTATCTACCCGAGCATCTCAAAAACTCAGCTTTCAATAACATGTATTGAAAACCTGCATTTGAAATAGCTCCGATAGAATAACATGTATTTGAAAAAGCTCCGATTTAAAAAATATAAGTTAATGACTACTTCAAATAATACCTAGAAAAATATCATTTTGAGCACATGATTATATAAAATGAAATAAATAGGAAATGGGATATTTTTTTAAACAATAAATGCGGGACAAAGCTTTTTGGGTGGTGTGAAATATAAAAGTGCTCATTCAATGAAACAATTAAAATGAATAAAAATATAATTTACCTTTCACGAGCAAGTGGGGCTTGGCCGTTCAAGAAATATGTTCTGACATGATGCACTGAAATATGCTAAGCAGTAGAAAAAAAAATATAAAGAGCAATTTTGAAAAGACTTTACAATTTTGTACTAGTCTTCAAGACTTATGAAAAATTTTACCTCAGTTTAGTTTACTTAACGCCGCGTTTTAAAGCATCACTAGGGATATTTTTTGGCAAATCTCTTTATTTTTGATAACACCTGAGCTTCTTCAAACTTCCACACACATCATCGGAGAGACGTATAATCCCACTGTATTAAGCTTTCAACAGACCCGCTTACACGTTGGTTCTTCAGTGTAATTGGGTCTCGAACTTGATGTTCTCTGGTTCCGAAACTAAGACCTTACCAAAGGCCAAACATATTTAGCCTCAATTTAATTGGCTTTATCTATGCTTATTATTTTTAATAAATCTTTGAAAGCATAGAGGTTTTTAATTTTGAATTAAATAAATTTAATTAAAATTGCATAATTAATAAATTAATAACATGAACAATAATATAATATTGCCTTAAATAATTTCATAACGCAAATAAGGGCTCCAACTTTCTTTCATATGCCCGGCCTTAAAGATGCAATTTACAAACAGAATTAAACATAGTAGTAAGCAAAAAATTATTTGTTATTGCACCACAAATAATACTAATATACTCTACAAAAATGCTCACAATCTAGCAGAAACATATAGTATATGTTACTATGTGTTTCTGCTAGTTTGGGAACCGTTTTGTGCATTTAACTTGTGTATTTTCTTTCCCCATCTTTTTTTTACTTTCCATTCATGCCTTTGTCTTTTTTTTTCGAAATTTATCCTACTTTTAATTGTGAAAGAACTTACATCTGTAAGCCTTGTGGTATACTTGCAGGCACACAAGGAGTTTTTACTTCTAGAACCAATCAAAAAAATATTAAAGAAAATTTTATTAATATTACGTTTCAAGTATTTCAGCCCTTGCAAGAGAAGCAAGTGGTATTAAAGAAATAATAATAATAATCCATAAATATGGCAAGAATATGATTGTGAACAGTGCTTAGATGAAGAATGGATTTTCATTGACATTAAAAAAATATTGTTCTTAATCAAATTGAAATTTTAATTTTTCCCATATTTCACATTATTTCATTTCAAATATTATCTAAATGTATACATAACAAATTTTGATATCTTTGAGAGATTATTATAACATGAGCATATTTTTCAGTTATTCATACCTGAAGCTAATTGTAATAATTCTTAAAAATGAAGAATTATTACAGAATACTGCGTAATTTAGTATTTATTAAGATGTATTTATTATTATTTATTGTTATGTGTAATTTAGTATTTATTAAGAAATACTAAATTACATTTAATGAAAAATTAAATTGATGAATTACATTTTTGGTTTAAAAATACCTAAAAGAAAACCTAATTAAATACGAAAAATGTTCAAATTCATTACAGAAATAAAAAAAATAATTCTGCAATCGTGGAAACAAATTAAAAATTGTGAATTCAATGTACAGGCATCTAAAATTCTGCATTCAGAAATACACATTAGATAAAGGGACTAATTATCACTTTGATCAAGACGTTAAAATTCAATTAGGTTAGTAATCTGTAGTTTATAAATCGCTAACTAATACATTGGATATCAATAGTAGTAATAAATAAAATAAATGTTAGTTTCTTCTAATAGAATAACTATTTAATATTTAAATTAAGCATCAACTAAAATTTCAAATTTCTTCAATGGAATAGTTTTCACCCATTACAAAATATTTTTACATACCAAATATTAATTAAATTTCAAATATATAGGTACTTAAAACTCATAAAGCCCTTCAAAATCATTTTTTTATCTCTGTATTAGTTATGATTAAACATGCAAATCTTTAGGTTTAACTCCCTTCATTTGGCAGAAGAGAATGTCAACTTTCAGAAAATTTATTTACTCTTAATATAATTAAAAATACTCTTAGGTTTCAAGTATTTTATTTCCAAGGCGTTATGCATATTATACAATAATGCAAATACTCAACTTTAAAATATATCTCTTTAATTTTTAAAATTAAATTTTGGAACTATTTCAATAAACATATTTAAATTAATTTTTGATTCCAATGTTTACATAAAAAATATTTGTTCCAATTTTATTATAATAGTTATATTTTAACGACTAATATGATTACAGAATTATTGCGGCAAAGTAACAAAACCCTTCTTAATTTAAATTTGCGACTTTATTTACTGTAATAAATAATTAAACTACTATAAAATATGCTCTCATTTAGCAAATATTGCCCTTTGAATGGTACTTGCAAATAGCAAAATGTTACTGTTATTCAGATATCAAAGGATTAAATGTGATTTGAATAAGATTTTTTAAATCTTAATCATCTCATGAAAAAACAACATTTACATTGAATGATATTTTAAGACTCCGAACTTATTTTTTTTTCTACCTACTCTTTTCAAAGGTGTCATTTTTAATAAATACTTTTCCGTAATATTTCAAAAGTTTTATGTTGCAATTTTCTCTCACATCAAGCAAACTAATTTTATTTCTCAAAATAAAAGTCTATTTTTAATCGAGACATAACAAATATTCACATTGAGATGAACAATAAAAAGTCTGAAAAAACAATTTAACATAGATGAATGCTGAATATTGAGTTTAGTCCAATAAAATATGCTCTGAATTTCGACGCTGTTAAATAGGCTTCATTACAGAAAATAATAATTAGATCAAGATCTTGATGCTTTATATTGGTCGATATATAGCTCTCTATCTCCATTTTATCCGATAAATATTGTTTCTTTTAGTCTTCTTGATTTCTGGCCAATTTCCAGAAACCAAAAGATCATATTTGAATCACTACAATCAAACCGCTGGCCAATAAATCTTTTTAAAGATATGATCTTGACTTGAATTAGTTTTACTATTCTGGATTACAATTTTATCTTTCGAGGAAGCTGTGTGTTTTTTTTTTTTTGTTCCTTTTTGCTTTTACCGCTGATCTTTTGGAGATGATGGCCTTGACACTTGGTACGTATTGAAAGCTCTTGATATGCTTTATATGCCTTCACAATTTGCAGTGCCATCTATTTATTTGGAATGTATCTTTAAGAATATTTATTCTTGTGTAATTTACTGATGTATTTTTGTAATTACACATATGGCCACACAAAAAAACATGTCACACTGAGAGAAAGAAACCAACGTTCAATTTTCAAGCACAAAAGATAAAAATTAGCCTTGAAGTGGATATCAAAACCAGTAAAACCGCATTCTCTATTTCAAATAACAATGCTCCTACATTTTAAGGCAGATAAAGCATGTTTAACTAGAATCTTAGAACAGATATTTGCAATTTTAATTCCACTACAAATTTGAATAAATATTAGCTTTACGTATTATTTTGCAAAAATATATATTTACAAATCCTCCTAATTTATCTTCTTTAGTAAAAAGATATTATTTATATTGTTACAGGACATAGTTTCAAAAGTGAGAGTTTTTTTTAAATGTTGTAATATAACATATAAAGCAATAAAATATTGAATGACTGGATCTGCTTTAAACTGTATAAATTAACTTGTTGAACTTTATTAGATAAAAAATGAATGTTGAAATTTTAAAAGAATAATTGGAAAGAATATTGTATTGCAAACTTAATTTAAGTTAAAAAAGGATATTTTAAAGGAATTTCCCATTTATGCTTTCAAATAATAATGAGAAAATGGTAATATGAAATAAAACATGTTTGTTTTAGTACAATTAAAGATTTCAAAGTATCAGCCATAAAATGTTCTCAACATTATTGTTTATTTAATTTTATTTATCTTCTTCAGTCCTGGCTTAATTTATGAGAGATAAGTAATAAAATTTCTTAATATTTAAACCAGATTAATAGAAATGTTTCCAGCTATCCAACATATATTAAAAAAGCAAAAAAGGATTAATATTATATGCATTATAATGTTTTTTTTATATCGAATACCAACTTTTAAAATTGTTTTATTAAAATGTGAATTTTAAAGCACTTTATTAATATTTTATTTAAACACAATTACCTTAAAAATAACAAAATTTATGACTGAAAATTGTTGGCGAAACTGGGAGGAGGAAGCCCAATTCTTTCTTATTTGAAGTAAACGATATCTTCTGAACCTACTGAAATTAAGCACACCAGAGCCACCAACTTTCTTCATGCCTCGGATTTTTGGAAAGCTTCAAAAAAATGTTTTTAATTAATAAAAGTATTAACATCAACTATCAACTTGTGTTAGAAACTTATGTAAGCAAAGCATTTTAAATAAGGAATATTTAAATAAAATAATGCTTTCTAAAGTCAAGAAATGAAAAGTGCAACACCGGAAAAGAAATCTAGTTTGTTGGTACCAATAAATTTCTATCTTTTCTTGGAGTATTCGTAAAAAAGGAACTCAATATGATTAAAGGCATCTCAATTTACAAAATTCTTTAAATAAATGGATGCAAATACTAATTACAAGGTATTACAATGACTCAGGACAATATCTAAAAGTCATTGAATTGTATAGTTAGGTGCAAAATATAAACATTTATAATAGAAAATAATTCATTTTTATTTACAATTTCTCAACAGATATTGCATTCTTACATCATTATTATGTTACCAAATAAAAATTAGATAACTTTTCGGAATAATAATTTCGAAATTCAAGATCAGGAATTTGGAAAACTAAAATAATTATAAGATCTACAATATAACAAATAATCCATACTACAGAAATCGCTTATATATTGTATCAGTTCATTTAACAAAATGGGTGCTAGAAAGAGCCGAAAGTACTAGCTCCATGGAGTCTCATTCACTTCCATCAGATGGGAAAAGGTTATTATGTCTCATAACATAGTTCTACTTACATTAGATAGACCATACGTTTTGCTTGCTTTTCCTGATAACTGCTGAACTTTTGTATTAGTTACAATGGAATGGAAGACAGTTTAACAAATTCATGTCATACTGAAGAACGTTTAATATTCTGTTTTTAATATATTAATAATAATTATCTATATATATATACTACTATTATAATTGTGAAAGTTTGGATGGATGGATGGGTGATGGGGTTCAATCACGCCAGAACGACTGAACGAAATTCAATGAAATTTTCACATAGATAGATTATAGTCCAATTTTTATTCCAGTTAATTGAGTGGTTAGTTTCTTGTTAATTAAAAACTAACTTTTTCACCCAAAAATGAAAAATAAAAAATCTGAGAACATCTGCCTGAGCTTTTCGAATTGTTTGTTTTTATTTTTCTATTTCCGGTGTTCTTTTCATATTATCTTACTATTCTAAAGGAATGTTTATTAAATTTTTTTCTTATTCTGTTCTTGTGTTAATATAATTTGTTATTTTCTATTCATTTCTCTTGATTTTTTTCTTGCTGTACTTATTTCTTTTGCCTATTTTCATCATTTTTGATTAAATATTTTAGTGCAGTCCATATTACTGCATTTATTGATTTTTTTTCTATTTTCCGTTAATTTGCTGCAACGGGCATCGAAACCTTGGAAATGCCATTTCGCTAAAATTTGGTGGCAAACTATATTTTGGTGAAAATGACTGTATATTAGAAGTGTTCCACTGTGTGTTTTTGAAATTAAATTGTATTTGTGTTAGTTATATATATTATATATATATTTATATATGCTTAAAGTGGTATGTTTCCGTTAGCAAATAATTATTGAAATTGTTAGCAATTAATTATTGAAATTATTGAAATGACTTATTCTTTAACATGTCACATACAGTTTGATATTGTCCTCAATTTTGGTTTGTAGATATACGAAATAATTAGTCTTTAATCTGACACTTTCAATGTTATCAATTAATATTCGCATGGTGTTGAAACATCATCCGTTCATGATTTCATTTAAGTTGTATTTTTATATCCACGGTTTCTGTGTCTTATTGTAAATTGTCAAAATCTTTAGCAGTCATCAAGTTTTTACCGCATTTCTGATCATCAATATTAAATCATTTTCTCTCTTCAATCAATGTTAATAAGTTAAAACTAAATTTTATTTAGACTACAAGACATAGTTGTTTTAAAAAAAATTAATGTTTGATGTGAACAAACAAATATAATAAGCCTGAATAAATATTATTTATTGAACTCAATCATGTTCCAGGGCTTAAGCATTTTAGAACAAACTTTGAATTATTCAAAATTGGTAAACAACTTTACTTTGATACGTTAAGAGTCTGCTTTCGATTATTCCGTTATGAAAATTATCACTGGTAATTGAACTCCTTAATCTGTTCGTAAGCGGGAAATCCAGACTCCGAAATGGAAACGCCATCACAAATTCAATCCAATCCTACCTAGGAATTATAATAATCCGAAATTTAACATAAATGAGAAATTCTGAACAGGACACCGCTAAAGTAGAACAAATTTCATCAAATGACTCTGCCTTAAGAGGGAGAGTTTTTTACTTATTTTAAAGCATTTATTAAAAAATAATTTCCTGCATTCCAATTTGCAAAGATCTTATAACGAGTTCAGTAACTGCCATTTCCAATTAGTTGTCGGTCACATTTCATCATTTTTCAACCTGCATAAGTGAGTGAGTGAAATATAAACTATGATTCTTTCTTTATGCATAATTATAGCAAAACAAATCCAGTAAATTTTTTTAAGATTTTCAAAATAAATCATTCTGCAGTATTGCAGATGTTTTGGTGCAAAAAATGTTTTTTTTTCCTTGACGAATGTTTTATTCATGGGTTTAGATGCTCATTAGTAGTTTTCAAAATTTGTTGTTTAACTAGTAAATTTGTTGTTAACTACTAAAATGCAACTGAAATCTCAAGGTTTATTAGTAAGTAATAATATTGCATTAAAGAAAATATTTTTATAGAATCCTAAATTACATAGTATTAGATATTCATTGGCCTATTTTACTTCACTACAAGATTTATTGACTAATTTTATTAATTTTTTAACTTCAAAATTCAAGCCCAATTGTAACACATTACTTTTAACTGTTGTAATCCAAAAGAAATTATGTTATTGATTCTCTGAGAAGCTTGTTTTACCAGAGTTAAAATTATAGTGAGAGTTGCATTATTTGAAAATTAATTTAGCTCAGAATATTTACTTCCGGTTTTATTTTATTTTTACAATTTGTATGCTCAATCGATTAAATGAAAGGCTTTCAGTAATTTTCACGTTAAGGTGACGAATGTGAACTCAATTCTTAAAAATTGAATAATTTTTTGATAATTTTTATATTAATTATAATTATTTAAAAAAAAGGTTTTAAAAAATAGAATTTTTCTCTTTTTAACCTAAGTAGGAATTGAATTTTTTAACGTTTTCTAGTTATCATATCGACCAAATAATTTTACCCTTTTTACTATTTACGAAATAAATAAGAAACATTTAAAATTTTAATAACATAACATAAATATGCTCTTCTGTTATCCGTATGAAATTCTATATAAAAAAATCATTTTACTTCATATTTGTCATACATTACATTTAATTCTATCATGTCTCGATCCAAAGAATAAAGCTTTGAAAAATTCTTACAGTAATAGAAAGCAACAAAACGAACCATTTGGATATATTTTCTCTTTAAATGATTAATATTCAAATTCAATTAGCTTGAAAGAAAGCTTATTGGCTTTCATTTTAATTACAGATAATTCTAGAGATTTGAGGGGAATCCATAATATATTTTTTATATTTAAAATAAAGTCAGAGTAAATTTTTCTTATACATTTAACATAAAACAAACACCATCTCATTTTTTTTTTTTTTGACAAATCGTGTTTGACTAGCAACTTGCAGTATTTGAGAATGAGCAAATACTTAAAATAGTTTTTCAACACTTTGTTGAAAGAAAGTATTTTTGGAAGATTCATTTAAGAGCTGCAAAAATACTTTATCGCTTCAAATTATTTCCTGCGATTCCAGATATTTAATTGCAGGGTTCAGGGGGATTAATTAGACATAAATCCTCGTAAGTAAATCATTTGCGTATTTTCATCGAAGTTCCAAAGTCTTTCCCAAAAGTTAATTAACTCGAATTTTTCAAGCTTGTTTCGTTAATGCCGGTGTATTTCTGTTCATTGAATCTTGATGCATTTTAATGAAATACCTCCAAACTCTCGGTTATTAATCACCCGAGAAACTCCTTTCTAATTTATGTGCCAAGATTAATAAAATTTATTTTTCGTCAATTAAGCTGGAGTCCCTTAAGAAATGTGAAATGTCTCTAATTTGATTTTAATAATATAACAAGAAATTCTTTAATCTTTTAAAACATTTAAAATTAATGATGATGTATAATTAAAACTGATTGTGTTGCGTAGTGTAGACATTATTTAAAATTAATGAAACATTAAATCCATAAATCGGACAAATTGAAAATTAACATCATTATTTGTTTTGATGTAGAGTATTAAAGAATTTTCATATAAAATCATGTCCCAAAATTAACGCATGATTCGTGCAGTAAAGTGTTGGTAACCTATTTTTAAAACCCCACAACAGCCGATAATTTAGTGTAATTAGAAAAAAGGAATTTTATATGATATAAATTTATACTCAGTTGTTAAACAATCTTTAGAAAATAATGAAAGCAACCACAGCTCCAAAATTTGAGAATTAATTCTCTAGATAATGTGATTTTTAATACCATTGGTTTTCTTTTTATGAGACTGTGGTGCTAGTTTCATAAGTCAGATAACATATACGATACTGAAGTCGACTTTTTGTATTATGGTCATGTTACTCGGTTAGTTCGTAGCCTTGGGTCGCATTTTCATATCGTGACCTTCTCTCGCTACGCTGATAATCTTGACAACGCAACTGACTGCTACAGTCGTGAAGCCATATACCCGTAGCAAAAATAAAGTTGTCAGACTCACTTGATGTAAGCAAGCAAAAAAAATCCACCAAACTCACGTAGTGCAAGCTAGCAAGCAAAGTCCCATTTCATGCAAGTAAGCAAAACAAAGTTGTCAGACTCACTTGACGTATAAAAGCAAAAACTCGCCATAACGCTCGACGCTATAAAAAAGGTCATTCCTCTCTCCACCGACTCACTAGTGGGGGAGTACTGTGGCGCTAGCCTTATAATCCAGATAACATCTACGATAACGAAGTCGACTTTTTGGTATTGTGGTTATGTCACTCGGCTACTGGTCCTAGAGTCGTTCGTTCGTATCGCGTCCTCCACTCGTTTCAAGAGTATTTGAAGACAAATATCCATGACAATAACCCAACAAGCAAGCGAGCATTCAAGGGAGGAAATTCAATGCTTCATGAACAAAAATTCATCCAAATTTATGCAAAATGTCCATGGAAAATTTTGACAAAAGAGTGTGTTTGCATCATCAAATTCGTGATAGTCATTCCCTCTATGTTTTATTCCAAACATAATCAAATTCTATATAATTTAAAAATGCATAAAAATGTAATGATTTAAATTTAAAAAAAACTGATATTCATTTTTTTCAAATATTCCTTCGGAAATATTGTTCTGTCATCTAATGCCTCATTTTTACTAATGATGAGTTGTTCCTTTGATATGTTTTTACAGAGATGCCAAAGCTTCATATCAAGAATTGAGGAAAATTTAAATCTTAAGTTAAATTTTTTTAAACTTTTATTTTTACAAAAAATGCAAGTAGAGTATTATCATCTACTTATTAGATATTATCAGTAGATGATCATTCAAGTGAAGCGCAGAAAAGGCTATTGTCTAACTGTCCAAAAAATTTTATCAATTTAAAAAAGCTAATTGTTTACTTTATATAACCAATTCTGAAAATCTATGGGGGATGGGGATGTTTTTCATATTATTAGGTTGACACCAGAAGATAATTAGATCGTGAAAGGGATGAGAAAAACCAAATGCCTTTGCGACTAATATTGTAAAGTAAAATAGTTTTATCCAAGAATTTAATCTTCGACAAAACAAATTAATTTTCAAGCATCATGTAAACTAATTGCTTATATAACATATCAATGAAAAAGTAATTGATTTATAATTTTCATTAGTTTTAAAATATTTTCATGATTCAGGACTTTCTAATATATGCACATGATTCGAGAACTTATTTGCTTATTTAGTGTTCTTCATAATAAATATTTAAAATTACTAAGGGCATATAACCAAAGATAATAAATCTTTGTTAATATATGATTAGAAATGGCAAGTAAAAAATTCCCATTGTGACATAAGGTAATTATTTAAATCTCAGTTGTAAAATATCTGTGCATACAGAAAATTTATTTTACCATTATTGTTTATTGATATTTAATAAATTGATTTTTTTCATATATTTTTATAAATGCATTTATTTTCTTTTGTATCTTTAAACGTAAAGCAAAAGATCACTACTTGTTCATTGGTTTTGCCTCAGTAAAGAATGGTTCTTCAAGATCGCTGGCTTATTAATGTAACGTTTATAAATAACACATTTAAAACTACCAGGAAGTCACCTGTGAGGTCGAAAGAATGTGGTGGACATTTGTTAGTTGATGACCATAAAAAATTTTTAACCAACCTCTTTGCAAATGGGTAGGGAGTCTTCTTCGTGAACTAGGCTTCCTGGGCTGAAATCCCGGCTCGGGCATCGTCGTTCTTCATTGATTATATGAGATGCGTGAATATGGCCCTCACCTTGTAAAAAGGGGCTGTGCAAGCAAATGTGTTATTTGAGTAGCTAAGATGTAAGACCCTAGTTGGCAGTGCTGAAAAACAAGAGATGCACCCTTGATTTCAAATTTGTTGGCTGTATCAGCGGGCTTGTTCATAACAAGTGCCATTAGAAACAAAAACAACAACACACATTTTTCATAGCGAAAATTATATGATATCTCAATATATCTGTGTTGTAAAAGTGATTAATTGCCATTGCTGATGCTCTACTATGTTTTCTTATTGAAATGATACGTGTTTTTAATATGAATATTAATAATATTGAATATTTTAATGAATTGACGACAATGACGAAATGGAAAAGATTTAAATGCTTATGTTTTTTCAAATAAATCGTAACTAATTTAATATTCAAGTGGATTTCTATAATATAATAATAAATCATTTTTATAGACATATACGAAATTTTGTTACTCAATGAGACATAAGAAAAACATCACATATCGATGCAATCAAGAATCCAATACGAAGCACAGTACGTGAAGTAAGCATTTTTTTTTAATAAAAAAGAGCAGTAACAGAAAGTAAACGTGACTGAATAACTAATTTAATAATGTATTATTTCTGTGTTTTACAAAAAAAAAATCAAGCCAATCTTACAAATAAGAATAAAGAAAATTGGATTACTATCAAAAATTTCGCAGAAAGAATTATTAAATTTAAGAGGATGATTGATGATTGAGATTCTATGATTGACGGGAAAGGAGATGAAATTTCGTAGATTCCTCAGATTTAATGCATATTTTTTGTAAACGTTTTTGGTTGAAAATTTTTCTCTCGATCATCCGGGATATTGAAGTATTTTCAAATTTTTAAATGACTCTGAAACATTAGACGACAAGACAATTAGAAGACAAAAAGACATTAGAAGAAATCTGTGATTAAAAAAGTTATTCTAAGAATAAAAGCTAATAAGAATATATATTAATTTTAGCATTCTACAGATGATTATAATTAAGAAATTTGAAGAGAAATTATTTGGATATTGGAAACACATGTTTTCTTTAAATGATTAAACTACTAACCAAATGGTTAGAGATTTTTGAATTGTATATTGTTACCGTCTCAATATATAATGGTTTGAAAATTATTTTTACAGATTTGTAAAACTCAAGACATATGTTTTCATTAATTCAAATAATTTTCCTTACAATTTTATAAATAGTATTTTTTGCTGTTAAAGAATATTAGATATTCTTTAACAGCCAAAAATTAATGAAACCTCTAAGTTTAGTTTAGAGGTGTTTTGCCAACTACAGCAAAGTTTTTTATTGATTTTTGTCGTAGTTATTTTATGTAATTTATATTTGGCTTTTAAAAGACATATTTATAAATTAATAAAATAATAAAAAAAATGTCAAATATTTGGAACAATACAATTGATTCTTTTAATGTATATTTATACCCTTAGTTTTATCCAAATTTTGAAATTTAAAAAACAATGATTACATTTTTTGCATATTATTTGGTAATATCTATTAATTTAAATTTCTGATTTTATTTCATCAAAATTTTTGATGATTCTCTTAACAAAGCCATTAATTTATAACAAATATATACTATTTGCTGATTGTCTATGCCTTCTTGCCTGCTATTCTAACAATAACATGTGGTGTTAGAATATAACCACATGAAAAATTGAATTTAAGATTTTAGTTGAATCAGGTAGGTAAATTAATTAAGATAACCACATCTTATTCCAAATTAAATATTGGTAACATGAATTGATAACACTTTATAATCATGTATATCCTTCCATCACTTCAAATTTATAATATAAATTTATCCATATTTATTAAATTACTTTAAAAATATAAATATGGATTTTTAATATCAATGTTTATTAATTTATTTATTTCTCAATATTTATTATTCATATTATTTCATTAGACAGTAAGAAGTTGATCTGAATCTATTGAAATAAATAAATTAATTAAAAATTTATTATAACAACTTTCTAGGTCATGTATTTTTGTTTTTAACAAAGTTTGTAACTGAGTTATGTCTGGGGATGACTTTTACCTTAATAAAAACAGGCAAAAATATGACTGTAAAAACTTAATTTATTGTAAAAAATCCAGTATTTTTTAGCTTTATCATTTTTTTTAGTTTTTCTTAAGGTTGCAAGTAAATGCGCAGCTTAAGAAGAAAAAAATAAGTTATTTAGGAATGAGGACACTAATAATTTTAATTTTCAGGCAAGATTTATTTGAATATTTTATTAAAATGCTATTGTTTCTAATGGCACTTGCCATGGATAAGCTAGGTGACACAGTCAGAGTAGTTACTCATGCGTCACACTCATTTGCACAACCACTTTTTACAGAGGTTTACATTTCCTCAGCTCACAGATAAAAGAAATGAAGAACAATCATGCTCGAACCAGAACTTGAAAGAATTTAATTAATTCAAATCTATTTCAACTAATCTTAGAATTGCATACTATTGTTAATGATAATCAGTTATATTATCCAATTAAATCCTTAACTTGATTTCACTATCATTACAAAAATTTTATCAAATCTTAACATTTGGTTTACAACGTATGATTTACTTTCAAAAGCATTAAACCATGATATGAATTCGATGAATCATATTTCATTTCCACTGTATATTTCTGAAGTATGCTAACTATGCATTATGGAAAGTTCTAACTAATAAATGAGCTTAGAAACGAATTCAACATTTAAATTTCAGCCATAGAAGGATATTTAAATTCAATTTCAGATAATATGTAAATGTAAAAACAATATGTAAATGCATGTAAATGAAGATAATATGTAATATATAAGGGCTGATCAAGTTGCCATATATATAGGTTTAAGAAATAAACCAGGAAATCTTGATTTTTAAATAATTTTATCTTTATAACTAGGGCCAGTGGAAATTATTATTTATTTATTTATTTTAGAAACCTGTTTAAGATACTTCTTTACAGAGAGAAAAAGTAATCGTATGTAAAATATTTTGTTACATCCTGTTAGTAAGATGCACAAAGTATCGGTGTCAAAGATCCCTAATTGTACAAAATTTAAAAATAATTAATAATTTAATCTTATCATATTCTTGATTTTATCAATTAATGTTTCACTTTGTTATGGTAATAAAAAATAAGTTTTTGGGCAAGTTATAATACATAATACATACTTTTTCAATCAAGTGCATCTAGAATTTTTTTCTTAATCTTTCTGAAATGTTTTGTTCTTTTTCTTTTTCTTACTATTTTCTTCTTTCGTTCTTTCTAAAATGTTTCTAATCATTCATTTACAAATGCGAAAGTTTACAAAACTAAGAATTCGAATTAAATCTATTAAACTAATCAAATTTAATAAACGATTATAAAACAATTCAGATTTTTGGTAACAAGTTTATATGAGACCTACATGCAAGTCCAAGTTGTTCAAAAAAATGTTCATACGTCTGAAACTCGGTCTTGTTAATTTATAAGGTTCATCTATAGATTAATCTTTATAAATGTAATATATTTACGTATTAGTTTGTTGCAATTGTAATCGCAAATTTGAACGATGTGCATTATATACCCTAAATCTCTTACGTTTCATTTCCTATTATTGATGCCTTAATCAAAGTATATCCAGTTTCAAATTACAAAATATATTAAAGAGATACAATTTTAATAGCTTTTCCTAAATTTTATATTGCGTATATACACACTGTCGTCAAATTCAAATAGTGTATTTATGAGTTTAACTATTTTCATATATTTGCATATTGTATTTCATTTTTCTGGTCGAACTTCTAAACCCTGCAGATAATGAGGGAACTTCAACTTTTCCCAATGATAAATTGTTTGATGAGTTAATAAAAAATGTCTGAATTTCAATTAGACAATGAAATGCATTGTCCAAAAATCTATTTATGATTTCTTAAAATGGAGAATAAAAAAGGTTGCGAAAATTAAATTATTATGGTGTAAAGTTTTTTTAATTAAAAAGTTTTGAATTTTTTTTTGTTACAATAACAGATTTAAAATTAAACATACATCACCAAATTATTATTTAGTATTTAATTATTTAAAATACTAGAAGAAGTCATGCATTTCTCTTTTATTACTAATCTATATATTTTACAAAGTATTTATCAGATTTTAATTGAAGCATTTTCTAAATAGTCACTTTATTTTGCTTTAAATTATTCAGTTAATGCAAAATAAAGCTATAAAATTCAAAACGATTATTCAGCTACAAAATATTGTTTACAAATTTGAAAAGACATCAAATAGTATTCGAAAAACGAAATATTTCAATTTGGGTAAGCTAAAAATGTTAGATCAATGGGATTAAAATTTCTCGAACAAATTGAGATTTCTAAATATTAGAAACGTTTTAAATCTAACTGCATTTTTAATGAGCAAAATTTTATTTTAACCACGTTATATCTTCTATATTGAAAAAAGAACAAAATCAAAAATGTTTTCCTAATTTCTCGTAAAAGTCAGGTAAATGTTCGTAAATTAAAAGTTAAACACATTAAATCTGATGGGAATAATATTTCTCAAATGTATTGAATTTTTTTATTTATTATAGAATTATTTTAATTTAACAACTTGTTTATATATACATTTTATCTTTATTTTTTACCTTCGTTTTATCTGTTACCTTAACAAAACTTTCAATCAAAAAAATCTAAATTTTTTTCGTTGACATCTTATTTTAACAAAGCTTACTTAGAATTTCAATTTTTTTAATTTAATTTTTTAACAAAAATATATTCTAACAAGAAAAACTATGCTACTTAAAAACTTGGAGATAAACATATCTTCATTTTTCTACTATATATATATGCAGTACAAATGCTTCTTTTTAGTAAAATGTACTATTCATTCAAATATAGCAATTAGATAAACATTTAAACTCTTCTAAAAGTTTACGTCGTTTTTTTACTAAATTCTTCTTTTAGGCTTAGATAGAATGTAAAAAAAAATAAATTTAAAGTAATTATCTTACGCACCAATAACAATCATGCCTGGAGTGAAGTGATAAAATTTAAATACATGCAAATTAGATTTCCTTTGTTTATGAGGAAGCTTTTATATATTTAATTACTTTTCTGAAATGATCTAATTTGGAAAAAAACTTACTAAAATGAAACATTAAAACTAATACTATTCAATGTATCTAATGACCTTAAATTACTGCTATTTCATTCTGCTAAAATAAACATTGCGGTTATTGGAATGTCTTTACAGGAAAATGCGTTCGGTTTTTGAAAAGTCCTTGGATTGATCATTTTTAAAAAAGGACTTTTTTAAAATTAACACTGAAAATCATGATTTTGGAAGTAAAAAAATTAATTAACTATTTACATAGCATAAATTTATAATTCCATTCATTCTAACATTTTAATTTTTAATTGGTATTTAGATATTTTAATTTTTAGGTAACATTTTTCCCTCGTTTCAAATTATTCAATTAAATATGAATAAATATCACGTAGTTCATATTACTCTGAAAAATGCATTAAAATATAAATTTATTGTTAGTTAATAATTTTGAAATTGCATTTGATGTTTACATTTTACAAATAGGACATAATATATGTAATTATTGACGAATTTAAAATTCTTAGCAAAAGGAATCAAATTTTTCTCCAGGATAGGTTAATACTTTAACAATTATTCGGTCATACTTAATACCATCGTTTAAACTGTCTAAAAATGTCAGGACATTTCATTGATTCCTTTCACCATCAAAATTTATATAATATATTTTCATTTTGCAGAAACAATGCAATAGTAAACACAAGAGGTTTCATATTTAACAACCCCGATAAATCAGTTATCTATTAAAATTATGTAAAGTTATTCTAATGAATGTAAAATATTATTTTGAAAACTGAAATTTTTTAATTTGTATTTCATGAGAATAAAGTAAAACATCATTAAATTACTTAAAAATTGAGAAAATTCAGGTTTCATTTTCACGAGATGTTTAAAAAGTTAATTCGCAAAGATATGTTCGCTTAAAATTTATATACATGGATTTCATACTGATATATGATATTTCACAGATATATAATATTGATTTAAAGAGTTCATACTAAATTTCTGATTTTCATAAAAGAATAAATTGCGCATCACGATCATGAATAAACAGCTTGTTTTTCCGTAGAATGCAGAATTAAAAATGAAATGATATTTGCTTCCATCATATTCAATCATTAAATACTTGAAATTGAAAATTATCTAGTTCTAAAATCCTGAATTTCAAGAAGGTCCAGGATTCGAATGCTTTGATAATAACGGTATTGTGTCTTTCTTTAAAATTAATTAATAAATTTTAGAGAATTAAGCATGAATAATTTTTCAATATGTTATTAAAATCATTCATAGTTAATTCTTACTCTTCTTAAGCATTATAACTTGCTACAGATCAAATCTTCTCCAAGGTTTCGCCATCTATTTCAATCCGGTCAATAACCTATCCTCGATTTACTCACATCTTCAGTTTCGTTTTAACAATACACGGTTTCCAAATTGGTGATCTTCCCATTCATTACCCTCCATATATTCTTGGTTATCACTATTTTTTTTCTCAATCTGAGAATTCAACAATGCACTGAGGATCCAGAAAAACTGATATAGAAGGTTGTATGCAAATTATGAAGGAGTTCAACGAATCAGCGTAACACGATGCTGTCAGAAGTATGTAATATAAGACAATAGGTGTCTGAGGAGGTTATCACATCGAATTTTTGTGTTGTAATGACAGATTATCAAGATTTAAGATATTTTTAGAGATGACTAATGGATCATTCAGAAGAGGGGTTGCACAGTATTTCCGAAGTAGAGATGAAATTTGGATTCTCGAACCAGATCATTTCTGCGATGTACCAAGAATACCAAGTTTCCGATAAAACTTCAACAGCAGTGCTGCTTGAAAAATACCTCGATGGAACGAAACCCCCCAAGCCTGAAAATAATTGTTACGCGACATATATGTTCAACATTTTCTCAAATTGCTGCCGATTTGAATGCAGGCCTATCAACGAATGTCAGTGTACGCACTATGCGACGTAACCTAATTGATCTGAGCTTTCGCAGCCTCAAACCATCTCATTTACCATTGGTGATTCAGAAACACAAAGCTCCGCACCTTACCTGGGCTCACCAACACTCAATAATTCTTAAAATGTAGTCTGGTCTTAGAAATAATGTTTACGAGTGTATCGGGTGAATGGCTGTGTAAGGGTATGAAAAAAGCCTCAGGTCTATAAAGAACTGTTCAAGCAGTTGAGTCTCTGTGAAGGAAAGGACCATGTGAAGGTGAAATAAATTGGACCATTTATGCATGTATACTCGCCTATGACAGGTTAACGATACTTTAATATCCTTTCTGACTCTCTATATGCATCCATATCCTATGTGTATTCTGATGAACGTGGACAATTCCAACAGGATATCGCGCCACCACACATGTATACAGTAGCTACCGAGTGACTTTTGGAGCCCTCATTTGAATTTCTTTCCCTCTCTTGACCACCTAATTCTCCTTACATGAACATTATTCAATTGTGCTGTCATTAGACAATCTCCACCACCTTACACACCCATGTCTTTGTGGAATGCTTTTCAAGAATCATGGGGTGAATTCATGAATCATGGTACAGAATATCTTCACAAATTATTTGAATCCATGCCATGTCCTACTGCGGCACTTCTAATTGCTGGTGAGAACTGTACATGATATTTGATCTGTATATCAGTTTTTCTGGCACTTTAGTGTATATGCGGAAAACTTTAGTAAGCATTAACATAAAAAACCTTTCATTGTTAGACAATAGTATATTCACCTTACTGTTTCTTATGCAAATTTCTTAATTATATATAATTTTACGTGTACTTCTTTATTTTATTGAATCAAAAAATTATTCATACGATTTAATTTCAAAAAGCAATAATCTCTCAGAATTTCTCAAGCATACAATATTTATTTCTGTAGATGACATTAAGTCTTATCTAAGTCAGTTAATTAATTAGATTTAATAAATTTCTACTAAAACCCATTTTACCTAATTTTCGACAATTCTTGAAACATAGCTTTTATAACGTTGACGTTGAAATTCCTTATATCCATTATAATAAGCTTCAGATCTCGCCGTGTATGCTCATGAATATTCTATAAATATTCAGTTACCATTCTTGAAATTGCTTCCTGAATGCATCGAAGGCATTCTCCTTTATATAAGGCAATCCATTTGAAAAGTCAGTCCTCAAACAGAAATTCAAATAAATATTTATTAGGTTGAATTACAGCTGTAGTTGAGTCTTCTACGCCGATGTCTTTAGGCATTTCATCTGACTCATCACATTAATATTTTAAAGTCAATTGAATTAATATTTTGATGATGCATAAAAGCTTTGCCTATGCATATCGTGAAGGTGAATTTATTTGAAATGTTCTCTGGGCTAAACTGTTATGAAAAAGGGTTAGTTAAAAATCAATTACTTAATATCTTTATATGTTTAATAACTTGGATAATTCTTGAAATTTGCACTTATAATGGTCAATGAAAAATATAAAATTTTATTTGGTAGAGGGAATTTTTATTCTATTTATTCAAACAATAAACATAAGAGATACATATTGTCCAAACCAATAAACTTTTAATAAACTTAATTTTCCTATCAATAAAAGTTATAAAAAATAGCCTTAAAGCGTTTTTAGAAAAAAAAAAGATATTTAATGCAAAATTATTCTAGATATTATTAACTGTATTAGTTTTTTCACATTATTTTGGAAAACTTAAATTGTTTCCCCGTTTTCAAATTACTTTCTTGTTACTGGTATACATTGATTTTTTAAATATAAGAGGAGGACTTTGGTTGTTTTGGTTGTTTACGTATTTGATCCTTTTTTGTATATTTGATTGTTTTATTTTTGCATATTTATCCAGCTTTAATTCTTAAATCATATTTAATCCTTATACACATATAAAAAAGTATATTCGAATCTAAAGCAAAATTCCTATGTATCAAATCAAACAGAAAATGGACAAAATTTCAACAATGGTGGATCTTTAGCCACGTTTTCTGTTTATTTTTTTACTGTTCATATTATATGTGACCATCCCTTAAATCTGTGATTTTCCGGCTGCCAATATGAGTGGGCAAATTTTCAGTTTCCGCTTTTGGCCATTTGCAGTTGAAACGGAAATATCAGGAATCCTTACACTTCAAAATTGTATGAAAGTATCTGAGATGAAATGAAACTATTGTCAATTGATTTTAAAGGTAGAACATTAAATAGACCAGAACTACATAAGAGTTATCCTGAAACTAGGGGAATAATTTCATGGAAATGTATTATCACATAAAATTACATAGATTTTGAGACAACAAATATTATAGTAATTAATAATTAATGTTAGTAAATATTTTTAGAATTACATAGTTTTTATCATGCCATGTTGTTTTTAGGATGAAGTTTTTAACATCAACAAAAGTTCTTAGGTGAAAAATAAAAATTTTAATCCATAAGCGAAAAATAAAAATTTTATTATCTGCACTAGCATCTCAAAAGAAAAAAAAACAGATTTTAATACCGTGTTTCCACTTCATTTACAGAAGATCTGAAGTTTTTTTTTTTTTAATTAATGACTACAGCTAATAAAACCTAGAAAAATATCATTTTGAGCACCTGAAGATATGAAATGAAATAAATAGGAAATGTAATTTTTTTAAACAATAAATACGAAACTAACATTTTTTTATCGCTTGCTATCCTAAAGTGACTCCTTTAATGAAACGATTAAAATGAATAAAAATATAATTTAACTTGCAAGAGCACGTGGTGCTTGACCGATCAAGAAATTATGTTCTGACATGATACATTGAAATATGCATAGCATTTCTTTTTTTGCAATCTATGAAAAAAATTTAGTAGTAAATTCTTTAATTTCTAAGACATGCAGTTATATCCAAATAGTTGAAGGATACAATTCACACTCATTTAAGGAATTAAAGCAATTTCAATCCTTTTCCCTTTTTTAAGGATAAAAATTAGGTTATTGAGTTTTATTAAGAAAGCTTGAATTTGATTTTTTAATTAATACAAAATTTAAATAACGAAATGATGATTTTTGTAGAAATGGTCATCGGAAGTGTGAATGGAAATTGGTGATTGGTAAATTCCCATATCGGCTGACATCAGTTTCGGTAAACTATCATGTGGCAACTTACAATATTATTACAGACTGCAAGGATATATTTTAGAATGTTAAGCTTTTGATTAAAAAACATGGTATAGTATAAAAAGAATTATATTTTTAGTAATTTTCTTGATTCTTTATAAATAAGAATGATCATTTAAAAGAAATTACACAATCTAAAAGCGATGATTCAACAAATAAATTTGGTTAATTTTCCGTTAATCAGAAATATTGTGAGAAAAAGAAAGTCATAACGAATCTATGAATTTCATAAATAATGCCTTTCTTCCTAAAAATAAGATATTTAGCTGTAATTTTAAATTATCATCATTCAAAAACCTTGAAATTTACATAATGGCGTATATGCTTAATAAATTATCTCCTATCATAATAATTGTTCTCATTACTGTTTACGAAAGCTATTTATATTAAAGGATTCATTAATTTAAGTGTGTGATGAATTTAATACGTTTCATACATTTTCGTATTATTTCAATTGGTTCTTATTAAATTATTTTACAAAAGATATTTAATTAATAGATTTGCAATTTAATGATTTTCCTTGAATATGTAACACATTCAGTTACATTTGAATATTTTGTGTTAGTGAAGCATTATATGATTTATTTCGTTTCAATAGTTATTTCAACCTTATTGAAATTCAAATAGTAAACAATTCTTTGTGATTTTCTATTATAACATATTTGTAACTTATAATAGGCTTGTTATATTCATTTTTGCATAAACATAAAAGTCTAGATTTTAAGTATAATTGAAATACCATTTTTCAACACAGTGACAGAAACTAACCGAAAATTGTCTGAAACCAAATATAAAGTAGGAAAATGAAAGAAATTTCAACTGATGAGAAAATATTATTAAGAAAGGAAAGATAAACTCATTTACAGTTAATGCCATAAGTAACTGAAAGATTTCAACTGTTTGCTTAGGTTCGTAATTAAAGTTCTATTTAAATGCAGTTTTCCATTATTTTGCTAATGTTAAAATTCTTAGTGTCAATATCAGATTCTAATGATAATTTATATTTATAACTGCTAATTTATATTGATGGGGTAATAATTTTTGTCCCTCTTTGTTTGTTAATCAGGAAATATCTAATATTTTAAAGGATTTACATGGAATTGTTATTAGAAAGTCAAATTATTCTAATTTTTTATTTATAAATGTATATCACTTTTTTTTTCAAATTAGTTCATTTTGCATACCAATAGTTTCATTTTGCATACCAATGCCAATAGTTCCTTTCAGAATGCTGTAAAGATATTAATTCATCTTTGGACATGTAATTGTAAACAAGTTTATAAGACTCTCTATAAAGTAAAATAAGATTTCTGCTTATTATACGTCTTAATGTTCAGACCTTTATTTTGTACAACGTCTATAGAAATAAATTTAAAAGAATATAATAAAGTTTAATTATTTTCTAGATAAATAAACTCACATTCTTGAAACAAAAACAATGATTTAACTCAACAGTAAATGTATATCACTTTGAAAGAAAACTTATTTAAAACGACAAAAAAGTTGTAAACTTTATTAAAATTAATTTTTTTTAAAGAGAATAATCCCCTTTGCTCAAAAACCAGCAAGAAATTATTTGGCAAGTAAGAGAAATTAAACGGCAGAAGCAGAAGCAAACAGAGATAGAAATAAAAATTTTAACTCTAAAATCATTTTATTAAATTTTTATTTTTCAATACTAGGATAGTCTATAATTTTAAAAATAAATATTAAATAAATAAATTTACATTCACATTTACCCTGGTATATTTCATGAGATTTCAACTTGAACATTTATTTATTTTGAAGCATTTCAGAGCGGAGATTCCCTTATTTTTTAATAAAAAAAAATGATTAAAATCAATATTGAATTTTGATAAACTTACTAAAAGATATTTTAGAATTTGAGTAAAAAATTATGAGACTCTACTTTATATATTTTTTCATCTATCCAATCAATATACTGATTTATATTTTTTATTATAATAGAAAATTATTCCCGTTCCTCAAAAAAATTATGTATCGGTTATATATTGTTATTGTTATTTACATATAATTATGTGTGATTAGTCCTAATTCTAAACAAATGCTATTGCAAATATTGATTGTTCGGTGCAAAAATATTGCATTGTTTTATTCGAAAAATAATAGGGGAATATGAATACAATTTTAATCCTTCAATTATTGTTTATTTCGAGTGTATGATTAAATTTTCTGTACTTAAAATTCCTTGCAAAAAATAAGTGAAAACCTTTCTATTTGTGATAACAGAACAATTTTTGTACAGAAAACCTTTCTGTGTAACAATTTACACGGCGATATTATCACCAATCGAAGTTAAAAATCAAAAGAACTGTCTTACCATACATTATCCCTAGAAACCACCTGACTTTTAAAGCCATACAAAATACACGAACGCAATATAATTTGACATGAATTAGCTGTAATTCGCCTTCCATTCCTTTTGACCCCCCCCCCCCATGAAGAACAGGAGGAGAAGAAAACCTTTAGCACTTTCGATACATCTCTTCTGAAAAACAGATGCATTTTTAAGACAGATAATTAGTCCCTCTACCCTCGCTTTACAGAAGTTTGACACGTAGAATGGAAACACCCAGAGGATTAATATTATATTCAATGATATCTGTCCAAATTTTTTGTTCAATAGAAGTAAATGAGTTTTGTTAAACCAAACATAAAAGAGAGATCACAACTGCTAGACTGTTCAAAGCAATTCATAAAATAGATCCGATAATGTAATTAGCCCTTTGCATTCCGCTGCTGCCTGTGACTCATCATTCAAGAATGTGCAACATTTTGACGTTTTATTTATTTATTTTCAAAATTTAATTGTTAAAAACAGCTACATAATGGTTAGGAGATGTAGATTCATTTTTCAAAGAAATTCGACTTAAAAGAATTATGCATATTTTCTCCCATCGCAATAAAGAAATCTTTGTATTGGTGAATAATTTTACATCTAATTATTTTTCAGAGTGCAAAGGGTTACATATTTAGTTAAATAACTTATAAACTTGTTTTTAATTTGTTACATTTTCTGTGAAGAAACTATTCCTTAGTAATAAACTATAAATTTGTTCAACATACATTCAGATTAGGTTCCAGAAATTATTATGGAAAAAAAATGTATTACGGGCATTTGATTATGAATTTAATCATTTAGAAAAAATAAGGCTCAAATTTCTGTGGTGTCTTTTTTTATTTTGCTTTTGAAGCATATTCTTATTCATGTAAACATCTTTATTTGTCACCTCATTTGCACTTTTTTCTGTTTGAATGGTAGCATCCAAGGATCAAGTAATATATTTTTATTCTACTTGTTAAATATTTATACAATATTGTTGTAATAAGATTGTGAGTATTGTATGAAAAAAAACCGATGACATTCAATGTTTGATTTTCTTCATTATATCTGAGGTATGATATTTTATTCAAGGCTTATATATCTCGATTCAAAAGTCTTGCATTATTTATTTGTGGCTTTGTAACATAAAATGAATTCTTGTAACTGTGATTCAATGCGTGATTTTCTTTTAATCTTCAAGTTTAGGAATCAATACAATTCATATAAATTATTTTAAACAAAATTTTTTATTACACGTTGTGATCTATACATCTTTCTGAGATACTTCGAAATAATGGAAATTTGTCATAAATTTAATACTTACTGTTTAATTTAATTAGTGTGACATTCCCATTCAAGATAAATTTCAACATACAAATTCACATGATAATTCGTTTTCGAAAAACATTAAAGAAGAATATAAATTGAAGCTAGATCATACAGCGTCTTTCAAAAATAATGTTCTTCCCTCAATAAGTATTTGTAAATTTCTGTACAATCAGTTTCAAATCGAACTTTGTGTGCCAGAATCAAGTTTAAAGTCATAAACAGTGAATTAAATATTCAAACACATATTTATAATCTTACTCAATGAAATTATAAAGAATATGAAGCATATGTCTTTTAACTTTCTTCATATATAATTAAATTAATAAACTTTAACTGTATTGAGATTGAGAGGGGAATAGAGCGATAGTTAATATCAACATAGTTGTATATTACCAAGATATATTTTATTTGAATTAATCACTCGAGACCAGACAGATGTTTTAAAATTAATAAACTAAGTTACTTTCACTCTTTACTATCTTTATATGTCTTAAGAGAATTATCACAGTGTGTGAAAAATTAAAAAAAGCGTCAGGTGTATCATCAACTACAAAATAAAGAACGCCAAGTATTTTTGAGGAATATATTCAAATGAAGTAAACTATTTTCTATTTTCATAAACTTAATTTCCTTTAAGAACATTAGACAAAGATATGATCATTGTTTAGTAAGTTTTGCGATGATGTTTCTCAGATTATTATAGAAAGCTTCTAGTTTTAAGTTTTAAAGTTTGATAAGGTAACCTTCAATATGATGATTTGCAATTTCAAAGCAAGAAAAAATAAGCATATTTATCTTAAATTCGATTCGTTTATCATTATCTTTTACATTCCTTGAATTGCATGCATTAAAGGATATTTTGGAAGAAATTTTTAGCAATAAAATCAGTTTTTTTTTTAAAAAAATTATCAATATATTTGTGGAATTGGGAAGTGAAAAAATATTTATGATTTAGCTTAGTTCAATTTATGATAAAATTATAGAGAGAAAAGCAAAGATGTTTAATCTACATTGTGTGCATTTCACTCTCCAACTCGCAATGTTAATTCATTGAATATGATTATATAACTTATATAATGCAGATTTTTTACGACAAACTTTCTTATGTATTATGCAAGAAAATCTTCAGATTCTCAAAATATAAAACTCTTTATAAATAGAAATGTTACATATAATTTTTATAAAATAAATATTCACACAATTTTTCTATAGACTTCATGGTTCAAATTATCAGAACAAATATATGTTGTTTTAAAATACGATGATTTAATTTTAGACAATGCCTCCTGCCCTAAATGTTGCCTGACTTGTATAACTTCAGCATTTATAACCTAAAGTTGCATAACTGAAAATTATATAATTTAAAGTAGTAGAACTTCAGCATTTTTAACTTAAAGTTGTAAACTGAAAGATTTATTATTTAAAGTTGTATAACTGAAAGATTTTTAACTTAAAGTTTTAGAACTAAAACATTTATAAATTAAATGTGTAGAGCTACAACAATTATAACTGAAATGAGAATAACTAAAACATTCATACTATACACTTTTATAACCAAAACATTTATCCTTACTTTAAATAGAATTTTTGTATTTGTATATATTTATTGAGATCTAAATTTTGCTCAAAACTCATATTTGCTTTTCTTAAATGAATTACCGAGAATATTGCACTCCTTGTTTCAAACCTTTTTTTTTATAAAATATTTCCTCTCAATTTTGCCATTGCCAATCATTAAGCGTTTCAATAACATTAAAAGAAAATCTATTTATTTAAAAGATATCTTTACAAAAATGTGTATTGTCATGATTCTTTTTTGAATTCGTTTCATTAAATTGCTTTCAAATTCATTTGCAATGATTTCCTCTAATTTTGTTTCCTAAACTGGAAGGCACGGATTTCAAAAACAAATTAAGCTTAAAACGCTTTATAAACTTCACATGATTTCTGTTGCTTATTTATATAAAAATGCTTTAATTACAATGAAACATAAATAATTCATGAAGAATTCCCCATTTATTCATTTAATAATAGTCCCCGTAATAGGATATCATTCTCAGCTAAATTACACCAATTATAATACTTTACATAAAATGTATGGTAAAATATTTAACTGTCTGTGAGAACTAATTATGATTTCGTAATTTGCTTTGAATATATGTGTTGGCCGGCCATCATAAAATTTGAAGGGAAAAATCACACACACACCAAAAAGAGTTGAAATAAGAAGGACATTTTATTTACCCACATTTTTTTTTTTTTTTGCAAAAACTAAATTAAAATTTTACAATAAATTTAAACTCAAGCTGTAAGCATAAGTAAGTTAACATTTAAATGCCTGAAAATTACCGGATTTTTTTAAAATCAATTATTAACACTTTTAGAACATATAAGAAAAAATTTCAACATTTTTAAATTGTTCATTCAACCTTTCTTATTACAAAAATGTACCAATTCAAACATAT
>JAOUZG010019159.1:236701-247573 GCA_026289955.1 Argiope argentata
ACTAGCTATATATTTTTGTTGCTCCATATAGCTAGTTTAAGCAATTGAATATTAATATTTTCTTTAAATAATGAATTTGGAATAAAAATGCTCAAAATTCTTTTTTCAAAAACGTTTTAAAAAATGTTTTTTTAATCTATTTTTTTAATTTACTAAATATTCTAAAAAGCCCCAAAAATGACTTTTACTAATACTGATTTAATTGCTATAGAATTGTTTTTCAAATTACATAAAATATTGAAATTTCTTTTTAAACTTTTACTTACTGCACTGCAGTATGTAGTGTTGAAAAACAAATTTAAAGATAAAATAAATGTAGAGGAATGAAAACTTTATTATTTTGGAAATGGTTTTCACAAGAGAATTCAGAATAGTATTAACACCTGCTTTAATTATTTTATTTATGTATCTTGTAAAAGTTTTTTCTTTCGCAGCTCCAGTTTATCTTAATATAATGAAAAAGAATTTACATAATTCCTTTGTGAAGGAATCAAAAATTCTGTTTGGTGATTGAATGTGAATTTATGAATAACTGTTTCGTTAGCGGAAATTATAAAACTATGAAGTTCATGAAATATGTTAAAGATTTTAAGAGAGAAAAAAATATGACATCTGATGTGTCATGTTTGGCATTTTTAAATCGATGTTATGGCTTAAAAATGAGACCGTTATCTCCATATCTTTAGGCTCTGTTTTTAGTCTGCAATAAGTAGGCTGATAAATACACATTTTTTCTCTCTTTCGTTTGGCAGGTGTCAAATTACCTCTTTAATACATTCACTTTAATTTCTTTAGAAACATATTTCACTTTTATTGATTTCTCTCTTGTTGAAGGCGTAAAATTGCTATTAATATTTGCCTTCGGTGATGATAAGACTTAAAAAATTGCTATAAACTAAACTTTTTTTTGAAATTAGAATTTATCGGTCAAATAGAACAGAAAATAGTTTCTATCCTGGACTATCATAAAGGACATTCCACAATGTTGTATAATTTATATTTCCTTGTAATATTCTATTTCCTTGTTCTTCCAAATAATGGGTAGATAAATCACATTTATTCCATAGTTCTTACTAAAATTTCTTCCAAATATATAATAATTTCTAGATAAGTATGATATCATCTTCGTGTATATAATGTAAGAAAATGAGTCGATTAATAATTGAATATTAACAAAACAAGTAGAATATGAAATATCTAGCAGTGGCCTTTCGTATTAATGATTGAAAAAATAGTTAAATGGTTTTACTAATACAATATGGTTTACTATCAATATAAATACTTAAAAGATTAAAAGTAATGTCTCAAATATCTGGAAAATTTTGGATTCAACTGGGAACTTCGTTGTAGTTCTGGGAAGCTAAATAAAGTTTTAAATTTATAATAAAAATAGAAACATAGAAATTAATTAAAAATCTAGAATTAATACATGTCTCTAAAAATATTTTTTTAAAAAAATTAACTGGGTCTAATATCTATTATATATTCGGACAGCAGACGTTTTAAATTATTTTACTTAAAATCTAGCAGAAATTTCATATGAATATGATAAAAAATAATATTCAAATTTTATCATTAAACATACCATAATATTGAAGACACCAAAATTTTAATTAATTGTAATTATAAATAAATATTCAAATATTGTTTTCAAGGAACACATTTTTTCCCTCTTTAGGGTACATCTATTACAATCTCAACTTTTAAATCTTTAAAAAACGTAATTGTAATGTTAAATAATTACCTTTATTAATTAGCAATTCGTCTGGTATATAAGTTGCATATAATTCTATTTAAATCATTCCAAAATAACTTCATTTTCATCATACCATCAATTTACTAGACATTAAAAATGTATTATTTTATCGAATATATTTTTATGTGTTATATAAAATAACCCATACACTAACTAATAATGTTTCCTCTTCATTTCTATTTTAAAATTTTCAGAACTGTAGTTACACTTGATACTCATCATTTTAACTAATGAGCATAATCCAAGTTCTTTATATTCAATAATGGAAGGGAATTAAGTTTTAAAATATTTCATGAAACAATGTAAAGAGTTTAAATTTCAAGGCAAATATTGAAAATTATAATAATTATTGTAATAAGTTATTGAAAAAATCAAAATTTGGAAATAATTAGCTGGTTTGTAGATTAGCGTAATTAATAAAACATCTATTTTAAGTTATAAAGCTACCTAAAATTAATTTTTGTGCACTAAAGTTTTTGGAATTGATCAAGTAAAAACATCAAAAAGCCGACTAATTTATAAATATTTAAAATTATAAATGAAAGTTTAAAAAATGGCTCCTAAATTCACATTTACACCATTAAGGGTTTAAATTTGCCTAATTCCGAAGCTATATGTTTACCAATGTTTCTAAAAAACGCCAGAAAATATGCATATTTACAATTATTATTAATAAATATAAATATTACACTATAATGTGATGTTCAACATGTAAGAAAGGGGTACATGTAAAACTTTTATGTAAAACTACATAAGTACGTAATAGAAAAAAAATGAACGTATATCCTACCGTTAATTGAAACTTTTGCCATGAAAAATATTTAGAGAAAAATTGATTTAACTTTACTTAAAGAATAAAGAAAAACATCTACAAATTATGAAAGGAAAATAAGTTAACAAATTTAACTTATAAATACGTTTTGGCACAAAAGAAGATGACGTTTCTGAGGTTATTTGTTTGTTTGTTTTTGAGGTTATTCCTTTTTTTATACATTAGAAAAAATACAATATAAAAGGGTAAATAAGAGCAGCAAATAAAATCATGTAGATTAACAAGATAGCAAAATATAAATTATTGATAGCTAAAGATATGAACTGTATATCATTCCGGTAAAATGGTTTTTCATAAATCTGCTTCATTTTAAAAGAAATATTCAGAAGAATTTAACCTGTAAATATATGATTGTATGCATTTATAAAATGATCTTTTTCATTTTGTATTATATTTCTTTCCAAATTATCTCAGTTTTTTTTTGTATTAAAATATCCTGAAACAGAAAATAATGTATCAGTCTAAATTTTTTCTTTACATTAAAAATAATGCTTAAAATATGCTGTATTTGAATATTTGCAGTTTTTTATTCAATATGTTTTTAAAATTTTATTTAAATAGTTATTTTGAATATTTTGAAAGTTAAAGTATATTCTGCAAATTGATTGTTAATATTTTTTTAATTTTAAGAGATCCATTCTATTTATTTAAAAAAATCATATCTTTAAGAAATTAGGAAATTTAGATCCCCTATTTTAAGGATGTCAAAGATTGAAGGAATTAAAGGAATAAATGTTAAATAGATATTTTTTTTTATTTTAGAATGCTGTCAAATCATATAGATTTCTAATTTTTTTAAAATTATTCAATATAATTATTCTTCCTACATCAAATATAAAAAATCGAACAATAAAAAGATTTTTCTAATTATATTCATCTCAAGAAAAATTTTTCGGAATAAACAACAAAAAAGATCTAAGATAACAACCTTTTTTATCGCATTATTCTTCATTGCAGTTTATTATAATTTAATAACATAAAAGATAAGAGTCATAAAGCTCTATATACTGAGATTAATAATTCAAAACGTTATTTATTCAATCAAAATACAGTAATAAGATGTTATAAAATGCAAAAAAAAAAAAAAAAATACGAGCTGGCAAATTCTCAATTTTCGAAATGCCGTAGGAGAATGGAAAATCAAATTTTTCTCAGGTATTAATAAATTTATCGGGCTACTTTTTCCACATCAAGAATTAACATGCAATTCCATGTTTATACAAGAACTAAAAGTGAGAACTATTGGTCACTGATAATGCAAATTTTATTTTTATCTTCCTATGTAAGAATTTAGAACTACTGAGATATATGCTAATTAAGCAGTGATCTTCTATCTAAGAAAATTATTTATTTATTTAACCACTTACGGAAAAATTAGTGGAGTTAAAACTAAGGTATTAGATTGAAATTGTAAACTTAACAGTTTTCTTTTAGAAATACTTTGATGTATTTATATTTTTGGTCTTATTCGACAGTCATCTTCTTTGTCAAAAATATAGCATTCTAAATAATATATATTGCAAAATGATTCCCTAGATACATATCTATATCTATAGTAGTGTTAAATTTTGTATACTACCCTTTCTTTCTAAAAATAAGATATTAATTTGTTTGAAATTTTATAATATCAGTATTCTAAAAATCAAAATATTTCAATATTTTTTTAGAAAAAATACACACATAAAAATTTATCATTCTACTGTAATTATTTCAGGCCTTTGAAATTGAAAGGAAAATTGGAGTAGATGCAAAAATATATTGATTCTTTGCTAGTACATGATTAGATTATGATATTTTCGTTATGTCATTAGTATTTGCGCCATTTTTAATAGCAAAATCTTAGATTACAAGTACTTTTAATTAAATTTTTGTAATATATTAATTATACTATTAAAAAATTTGTATTAAAAAGCAAAAATGAGATAATACTTTTTGTCTGCTTAAGACTTCTACAAAATAGAAAATATTTAGAAACGTCAGTTAATCTTCAATAACAAAAATATACTGAACATATCTTGTTTAGCATAATTTTTCTTCTGCGAGGAAGGCGGTTTTGAAACAAAGTGAATGCAGTACTCAGTTTCTCATTTAGTTTTCTGGGTTTTTTTTTCAACTTTATCACTCTCAATATTGATTATACACCTGGATAATCTGAATTTAATCATTATCGCAAAAACAATTGTAGTAGTTATACATGAAAAATACGAGAAACCAAATAGAAAGTAATATAAAAAGCAATTTTTTAATACCAATTCCTACTTGGGTTATTAGGAAAACTCTATTTCAGATATTTTTTGCGAAAGAATTAGTTAATAAATACCAAGCATAAAATCATATATTTCAATCATTTGGATTTTGAAATCAGGTGAAACTAAAAATGAAGAATAGACGATTTATGACTGGAAAAGTTAATTGGTTATCTAAATTACATTATTTTATCCAATACTGGGGTGATATGCATATGATATGCACTGGATGATATACCTCAAATTCTGATAGACTAAAATAGTTTTCTTTTCACAAAGAAATTAAAATGGCGATAGGTTATCCGAATCCTTTCAAAATGCTGTTTTTGTACATATGGCATCATTCGATATATTTTGCATTATTCGTTCTATATTTTGTATATCGTATATCGTTCGTATATTTTGTTCTATTATATCTTTTCAAACCTATAGAAATAAATGCTTCATTAAAATATATAATTTATTAAAAAAAACTTAAGTATTGTAATTATCAATAAAAAATGTATTACGAATGTTTATTATCTTTATTAACAATTTAAATTCGTCCCGTCTGGCTAATTAGGAACAAATCGAAGTTATGAATATTAATCTTTCCTGCTGAGTTAAATGAGTGAAACTCTGATTGTATTTGTGTTTTGTTAAATTTTAATATTTCAACCATTCAAATAAACTTTCATAATCCACAAATATGATATTTATTTTAGAAGTGGTTCGACTTTATTATTCCTTATTATTCTATGCACTTTGTGTAAAAAGAAAATAAGGACTAAGGAATTCCTTCAGATAGATAAATATTAAAATAACATCTGGAATTTTAAAGAAGCCGCTTCGCTTTCATATAATTAACTAAAATACTGACATATTTAGATTTCTGTTTATAATTCCAGACTCTAAATTGATTAAATCAAGATTCTTCGCCTACTGTCGCTATTTTTAATTAATATTTGCTCCCTTTCCCAAGTTTCTTTTTTCTTCTTCTTCAGAATAACAGCTAACCTGTCTGTTAAACTGAATTACAATTATTATTGTATTAGACTGAGCAAAATCAACTTAACGAAAATAGTAATTTATACTATAATTGTTTATATGTTTCTAAGCACTTTCAGAATGAATAAATTGGGAAATAATTTTTTTTCATTAAAACAATAAAATTTAACATTATAAGTATATCAAGTAGGGAATTAGGAAACTGATGCGATATGACGTTTATTGTGAATGAAATAAGAATAGGAGTAATATGAGAAAAAACAAATATTTTATAAAATGCTGTCAGAAATAATTAAAAATTCTTTTTAAAGGAATAAAATTCCTTTTTTTTTAGAAAAATAAAATACAAATACACCTTTCTTAGGATTTTTAATGAAAATATTTAAAATAAACTAAAATAAATAATAATATTAGTCAAATTGAAAATTTAAGTAGTCAGTCACTAGAAAAAAATCGTAATTAAAAACTGAAATAATTTTTAAGATTCGAAAATGTTTAGTAATAGTAGAAAATTTTTGAATATTACATCTAAGAAACTCATAAATTATTTTCTGAATATAAAAACACACACTCACACACACATAACATAAATAATTTCTTCGAACTTTTATATACTTTCATTATAATTCCTAAGAATAAATAATTTATTTATAGTTTCCAAAAACTTATGTTATATATTATTTATTAAATTAAATTTCTAAAAAAATATGGGACTAAGATATACATGCATTAATATATTTATAATCGAACTTATAACACACACACAAACACACACACACACAAACACACATTTATACATTGTTTTATTCAAGATAATTCTGAATGCAAGATATAGGAAACTTGCATCGCTTTCAATTATGGTTATATATATTTAGATCAAAGGCAATTATTTGATAAGAAAATCCGGTGTTTTTTATGAGCACAGATGTTTTCTTGAATAAGATAATTCTGGATTACTAAAATAGAATAGGAAAATAGAATTACAAAATATAATAGAAAAATAGAATTCTGGATTACTAAAATAGAATAGACAAATAGAATTCTGAATTACAACAATGGAATAGAAAAATAGAATTCTGGATTTCAACAATGGAATAGAAAAATAGAATTACATAGTTGAATAGAGAAATAGAATTCTGAATTACAACAATGGAATAGAAAAATATAATTCTGAATTACAACAATGGAATAGAAAAATAGAATTCTGATTTACTACAATGAAATAGAAAAATAGAATTCTAATTTACAACAATGGAATAGAAAAATTTGAATTAAATAACAGAATAAAAAAATTGAATTTTGATTTACAATAATGGAATAGAAAAATATAATTCTGGATTTCAACAATGGAATAGAAAAATAGAATTACATATTTGAATATAAAAATAGAATTTTGAATTACAACAACGGGGTAGAAAAATATATAAATATATATATTGCATTCTTATCAGCGAATTTCCGGATAAAATGTTCATTATGAAACTATAATTATTATTTTTATTAATAATCGACAATTATATTTTACTTCATAAATTATTCTGCATTTGAAAAAAGAAAGTAGACATTTCTCAATTACTTATACTTAGAAAACTTTATAATTTACTTTTTAGAGCATATTTAAATACACTTACATATCATAAATAATTCGACCTACAATGAATCAAACACCTTTTTTGCCATCGCCGAATATTGTCACATCATATTCTTTAACAATGTAACAATTTTATCGAAGTTCCTACAAAATACAGACACTGTTTTAATAAACTTTATTCACACTGTTCCTATAAATAACTGTGTATGTTTTTAGGGTCATTTAACTTCAGCCTTTTTTTTTTGAATAAGAATTGCATATTATCCAAACGTGCTCTTTCCGAATCGATGTACTGGCCGAAACGTTTATGCAACTCAGAAACTGCAGTCGAAACTGCTCCTCTTTTGAATAAAAATAGGAACTTGCCTCAAGACACTCAGCAGTTATCGAATAGTAGCTAAAGACTTTGAGCGCATTTTAGAATTTTCGATAATATATTTTTCATTTCAGTTCCAGACTTTCTTAGCTTCCTTTTTAACATTCATTAATGCTTGATAAATCATTTAGTTTGATAGTTAAATTATTTTGTGTTTAAATTTATAAAGATAACTGTAGTTTGCCTCGTTTTGTTCTAAAACATCAGATAATGAAAGTAGTAACCCAGAAAACACGTAAAAATTCAAATAGCTAAAGGATTATATACACATTTTCAGTCGTTGAAACATTAATAAATCAATATGCACCCATAAAAAATTTCAAAATTAAATAAATATTTAAAAACATTTAACCACTAGCAACAAACTGGACTGCATGGAATCTAAGCCCTAAATAAATTTTATTTCAACATAAATAAACTTTCCTAGATTAATGAGACTATATAAAGGTGTATGACGTATTTTTAATTATTTTTATCATCTTGAAATAAAATGTATAATAAGCAGTCTCAAATGTCGTTATAAATCCTGATTAGAATAACTTTTTCCGATTTTTACAATCTTTTTTTTTTCATTTTGTCTGATTTATTCAAAAATCTTTATTCATCTACTATTTTAATATTTTTCCCGACAAGAAATTCTGCATAAATTATTTTGACATAACATAAAATAATACACGTAAGTCTTTTATTTCAGCCTGTTTTCTGGCAGAGAAGTAGCGCGTCTTTCTAGTGTTCTGGGAGTGCCGGTCTGGGCATGGTTGTTCTTCTTTGTGCTATCTGTGATATGTGTGATTGTGCCCTCCCTGTAAAAAAAGGGATGTGTAAGCAAATGTGGTGAGTGTGTAGCTAAGTCGTACTCTTGGCCCTAGTTGGCACTTCTTAAAAAAACAAGAGACGCTTCTTTCGGCTTAAATCTGCTGCTAAATCAGCGGTGGGTTTGTCCATAGGCAAGTGCCATAAGTAACAAAAACAACATGTTTTTTTTTTATTTCAACACACTCCTTAATGAAATAACTTATTTTCAAATACTCATTCAATGATTGTCTTTCAGTGTTTACCGCTATCAAATTTCTACTCGGAAGAAATAATCCTAATTATTTAAGTTTAAAAAATGCATCTAATTGCTTTAAAAAGGACATCTCGCTGATATAAAAGTTACAGCTAAGCCGATAACTAGTTACCCGTGCCATGCGCTTTTTCCGCGACTGCAAAAAGACCAAGAGAAAGTTTAAATTAAAACAGATGTCTTTATTATGTATACTTTTCCTGCAGCAATAAATGCACCTCTTCGTTTTTATACCCCCCCTCCTTTTTTTTTAAATCTCTGATGGCAAATCCGAACTTCTATTTCTCAAACAATTCTCGAGACTTTTCGATACTGAACTATTTAATACGGCAATGTTTTGCGTTAATTACTTCCCTAATTTCTCTACACTTAATTAAAAGTGCTTCATATGAAGAATTTGGGATTGTACAGTTAAATCCAAGTCTGGAATAGCTTATTTTCCTTAAATACATTTAACTGTGGAGCATTAGCATTTTTCTAAATTACAACATTCGCACAGTTTCTCAAAACCAGAGATGAACAAGAGGATTTTTCTTTGCAATTTGAAATAATAATAATCTCAGGAGAAGTTCTTAAAATATACTTTAAAAATAGATGTAAATCTTTCTCTTGAATTGTGCCATTGTCTCTTAAAATATAACTGATCTTAAGTCATGAAATAACACAATTTTTAGAAAACTATTTCGTAAAACATTCATATGACGATACATATCATGAAAACTTCTATGAAATATCTTAGATGTTTATTTATAAGTTAGATTTTTTTTAATCCGAGCGTATCGTATCGATTTTAGTTTGACGTTACAGAGATGGAAAGAAATTTAGCAATATATTACCCTATCAAAAGTCTACGACTTAATTATTTAGATAATGACCTAATTATTTAGGTAACAATAAAATATAAATTCATAAGTACTAAAATATTATTTTTTGTGAGGAAAACGTGGAAATTTTTATAAATGATTTCTTAAAAATAAATCTTAAGTAACCACATATCTATTATTAATAAAAATAAAAGCTTCTGTGCTGTGTTGAATATAGAAAATATACTTTAAATCTTTTAAATCTGTATCTGTGCTTTTTTAGAAATATTAATGATTAATTATGAATAAATTTTTATAAATGTGCTTAGAATTAGTTGCCAGTTTTAGGGAATTTAGGCATATTAGTAATAAAAAAAATGTTTTAAAAAACTTAAAATATAAAAAAAAGATGTTGATATTGATATAGAAATTCAATCAGGTTATCATCAATTATATTTTTATATCTTTTATTTTTCATTTATATATAGAGGATCAGGTATTTGTTAGTTTCAATTTCATGATATAGGAAAATGTAGCAAATTTCCTACAAATTCCTTCACTATTTTTTGAAAAATTACTTTTTTTTTTTAATTTTAAAATTTTTCAAATCAATAGTATATATATTTAGTAAAACTTAGAAATTATACAAAAAAACCCCTAAGAATTGCATAAGCTAATAGCAGCTTAATAAGATCGATTTCTACTTGTTTATGTGCTTGAAGTTGAGAGGCCTAATATTGTATAAAAGTTAAGTTATAACAAAAAGTCTTCTTCTAGCAAATTAAATGGTAAATGCAATTTTTTTCGATGGTAAAGAAAAGTTTCTATGTAAATTGAATGTAGCAACCACTGAGAAAATGGTTTAATTTTAAAAATTAGTTGAAATTAATATTCAAATGAAATTTAAAAACATTGTATCTATATTTGTAGAAAACGAATGATTTATGTAGTAACTCACTATCTGTAAGTTTTATCCATATTTATTTAATACGTTAGTGTATACTTTAATCTACGTATCAGGATAGCTTTCACTAAGTAAAACAGTTTGCTAACATCGTTTTCTTTAATTACATAGCGTGAATTGCTATTTATTTTAACATCGTACATGGCTAATAAATGTGTTAGTTTTTAGCTAAAAAAATATATGCTGAGAGGGAAAAAAGTGAACAATTAGTAAATACTATATATATATATATATATATATATATATATATA
>JAOUZG010019159.1:261731-271976 GCA_026289955.1 Argiope argentata
ACAATTTTTTTGAAACTTTCATTTTCTATTTTTCTAGCTGGCTAACAAACTTGGAGCTTGACCGATTTTGAGATAATATGAAAACTATAATACCATAGTTCTTCGTCAGCCTTTTAAGACAGATCTGTTTTCAAAGAAGCATACATAATAATAAAAGCAATACTGGTAAACGAAGATCAATCTTTTAAAAATGCATTTATTTTCGAAAAAGTATACGTAATAAAAAACCCAATACAGGTAAAAACATGTCAAATTTTTAAAAACTCATCTGATTTCTAAGAATTTTACTTAATAATAATGCAATTCTATTAAAAGCAAGTAAAAATATTTTTTGTTCGTAAATTTCGGAGACGTTAAAACTTCCTAACCAAAACAACGTCATTTTCTCACTTGATGATAATATACATTAATAAATAAGTTTAGGAAGATGCGATATTTTTAATAGAATTGCTATCAACTTGACGTTGCTAGAAAATACAGTTTTAAATTATAAAGCATTTATTGTCGTTTCAATAATTGGAATAATTAGACTACTTCCAAATAGAATACTTAGAATACTTCCAAATTCGTTTAAAAAGTCAGATCAGTTATACCTTAAAATTACTCAAATTTAGTACATGCTTTAAAAAATATTTAAGTTCCCTTGGTTCCAATTTTTTTATTAAATTTTCAAATGCGAAAAGTATTTAAAAACTTTAATTTAAGGAAAATATTTCTTGAATACCATTGTGGATATCCAAGGGAAATCAAAATGTTCAAACATAAAAAGATCTTTTATTTTTTTATTCATACGCATTTTTAAATTTTTAATATAGTGAAACTGGTAGAAAAAAGGAGTTTTAAAATTTAGAAATTATCTATGTTACTGAGTTAGTTTTATTAATATCTTACTTAATAATTACAGCTTAATTTTATAGTATAACTTAATAATTATATACAAAAAATTTTTATTTTAAAATTAAAATGAATATTTCAAAGCTCGATTTTGCCATGAAGATTGATTGTATATTTGATTTCTTTCTTCTTGGTCAGCAAAATTATCAAAGATATGACTTAAAGCTTATACTATTGAACGCAAGAAATCTAATCTAAGAATTCTTCAGAAAACAAGAATCCAAAAATTACAACATATTCAAATATGCAAACCAATTTCAGGATTTATTACATTTAAAAAAACATCAACTTTTCCTAGTTTTTGTGGTTATTAATAAATGTCTTGTCTCAATTAAAAATTAAATGATTTATTAAATGATAATGCACTAACTAAAAGAGACAAATAACTTTCTAATTTCCTAATTTCATTTCCATATACTCAGTTGAAAAAAAAAAGAACAAAAATAGAAACAACTATAGACTTATAAAAATAAAGGAAACAATGTTGAAACAAAAAGGAAATACTTTTCACTTAAATAAGATCTTCGCTTATAGAGAAAGTTAATTTATAATCAGAACTAATATAAAACATCAAAAGAGAGTAAATTCAAGATATTTAATAAAATTTAAACACAGCAATCTCATTTGTATAAGAATTTATTCAAAATCTTGGAGCGACGCTTTTTATGATGATTTATTTTTTTGTAAGAAAGGATAATGAAATAATATTGAAACAAGAATAAAAATTAAAATTTAAACTTCTTGTTTATGTTTCTGCGAATAAAAGAAAAGGTATTTCAGATTAAATATTTTCCAGTAATTGGATATTTAATTTTTACATTAGAACTGTAATTTAAAATTCAAATTACTTACTTCATATTTGCTGTAATAATTTAAAAAATCTTTTGCTTTATATTCTGATTAAAAACAATAGTATACATTTATATTTAATAGTTTTATTACATCTCTTATGGGCTTCTGTTTTTTATGCTGTACTACCGACTCTATAGAAGCTGAAATTATTTATAAATGGAGACTGGAATTTACTACTTTATCTTATTGTAAACTTTTAATTTATTTTATTACATAAAACTATTTTTCGTTTGTATTGCATAAAACTAGTTATTTTTGTTTTTATTACATAAAACTATTTTTTGTCTGTATTGCATAAAACTAGTTATTTTTGATTTTATTGCATAAAACTAATTGTTTTTGTTTTTATTACAAAAAGCTTTTTTTTCTTTTATTACATAAAGCTTTTTTTTCTTTTATTACATAAAACTAATTTATTTATATTATGTACTACAAGTTACATTTACCGTACGAAATAGTACAAATAATTTATATTATAGTGAATATTCCCACATCATAATTATAACAGAATATTTGATTATGAAACATTTCAACTCAGAATATTTTTCAAAAATATTAGTTCATTAGCTTTCACGTAAAACTCATGCAAAGATAAGCACGGCTACAAACTATAATTAAAATAATGTAGTTTACTTGATTTTCAAAGAAAAACAATAATGCGTTAATTAATTTTCTCATTTTCTTAATGCACAGAACTCACTTAATATTCTTACATTATTCACGATAACATATTATAAATGTAAATTATAGTTACAACATGGATCTTTCTGAGAGATTATTGTGGCTATTAATTCAGATATATTGATAGTAGATGCTAAAGATATTATAAGTGAAAAAATGTAACATTTCATTTCAACTTGCTTCCTAACTAAACAAACGTCCCATGAAAATATTTAAGCTCTTAATGTTTTCACTATCGACAAGAATTGCACTTACAATACAATTCTGTTGGCGAATTAAAAACTTAATTATATAAAACTTATAATGAAGTTGGATGTTTGGAATAATATTTCAAACCACCAACTTCAATGTTCTAATTTAACATTTTTTCATCTTATTTTATATCAGTAATCATATTTTTTTTAAAAAAATCAAGGATGGATTAATTGTCTATTTTAAAAAGAAAAAAATTATAAATTGTAACTTATTATTTTTTAATCCATATTAAGATTAATCATATGCCCGTATTGAAGTATTCTAAAAATATATTATGTTTATAAAATTTCATTATTGAAGAGAAATAATTGTTTAATTACCAAATATATTTTTTGCAATATGCAATTTTTTATTTAAATCAATTGATTTAGATACTGAGAGCACACGGTAGTGATTAGTAATTGATTAGTAATTGTTGTTGTTGATTAGTAATTGTTGTTGTTGCTCTCCTTGCCCACTTTTTACAGTGGAAAGAGGGAAGCTGTAGCTTCTGAGGATATGGAACCCTGACCACTCAATGATACGAGTCTGATTTCTTGCTCACATAAATCAAATCCTTTTTACAAGGCGGACTTCATTCATGTATTTCATTCATTCATCCACAGCCCGTAATTTAGACCTAGAACAGAGAATGATCGTGTCTGGCCTAGCACCCTCAATGGATTACTCTTGGCACGATGGACTTAGTGATCAAGACATGTTTAAAGTGCGCCAACCACCAAACAGAAATGGAGAGTCTTCATTTGGTGGGTTCAAAGTCGCAACTCAAGGGATGTGAAGTCAAAGTACTAACAATTAGGCTACCCCCGACCCTAGTTCCATGATAAATTGATAAATCTTATAAAAGCATGCACATATTTCCTAAAGCAAACATTCTACAAATAACGAATGGAATTATTTTTTATTTATTTAAATATAGGTTATATCAGTAATTCATTTTATTCGTCTTTGGCGATTATTTTCTTCACCAGAAATGACTTTTATTAGAATTTTCAACTGAACATTTTGAACAACCAATTAAATACAATACTTGTTGAATTGCGTCTTTTGAATTAGTTCAATTAAGAATAGTAAATTAATTTTTAAGGATATATAAAATATGATGGCGCAAATAGCATGAATAATAATTGCACTTTGAAAAGGAGACAGCCATGAGGCAAAAGCTGAGATTTCTAACCACATTTGAAATTCTATTCTGATTTCATGAATTTCTGTACTCAAAAGACGCAAAACAATGAAATTATACTCTTTAAAATAAACAGTGAACAAACTTCTTAATAAACAGCGAATATTACATTATTTGGGAGACTTTGGCAGCATTTTTTCTTCCATATCTTATTTTCTAAGAACCTTTCAGTTGAGTGTTTAGTTATTTTTGTATCAAGAATATATATCCTAGTTTCATTCCTGATAATGCGTTTAAAAGCGAATAGATCGGAGAGAGCATTTCATTGCCCAATATAGTTCGTCAAAGTTGAGTTGTTGAGTTTGAGTTTGATAACCTTTTTATGTAATGTCTATCTATTTTTGAAAGCTTTTATATTGATTTAAATTGTAAAAATAAGAGCATTGTTACATAAAAGATATATAACAATGCTTTTGGGATTACAGTAAAATCCAACCCAATTTTGTATCACTTTTGTCTTTATTTTATATGTATTATATTCATGAGCAATAACATTCAGAAGAGATTTATAAGTTTAAGGAATATGAAAGTAATTTAGATAGAAAATCAAATATAGTTTCAAGTGGCGAGGAAAGAATTCTGAAAACATCTACAAACTGCTTTTATTATATAATGGACGATTTTGATAACAAGTTTATTTAAAGAATGCATCCTAATAATTTTAATTACATTTTTTATTTATAACTTGGGTTTAGTTTCGTCCTTAGTAAAAGTTTTTAAACTTCAAATTATGATGGATGTGTAAATTCATCTTCATTTTTAAAGCCTTGCATCATTTTGCTTATTGTGATGTGCAATTTTCCAATTTTTAATCATCTCAACTATAGGCCTACATTAAAAATCTGTATTGCTTTTACTCATTGAATGACTTATACCTTTTATATAAAAGACACCTATATATTTGAAGCATATCTAAATTATTTTTCCGTTTATTCATTATATATAAAATAGCAACTAATTGTTTAAAAACTGCCTATTACTAACGATGATAATAAAGTGGGAGATAATAACATTGTCTCGACCATTTTAGGAATTTAATCAAGTAATGGTATTGTGTTTTAATAATATTTATAAGAATTCGAAACTATATTTCCTTCTTAACACATATGATCATGTTAAAAGTATTCAGATGAGAAGATTCTTAGGTTTTGTTCAACAAATTTCATAAAGTGCTAAGTTTAATTAGATTAATAGATATTATTCTAATTTGAATAAGCAATAAAATAACCTTAAATAAATTAAGTAACCGAATATATTCATTTCCTTTATACTGGAAGTAATTTTAATCGTTTCTTCAAATTATTTTCTTAATTTAATTTAAATAAGAAAACTAGAACATTTCTTTTATGTTTTAAACAATATACAAATTCCAGACGAAATTCTAGACTGGAATTTGATTTATTTCAAAATGGTTTCGTAATATTCTATGCTAATCTCCAATCACGAAGCTGCCCCAGCTTATTTTCTAATCTATTTATTAACCTATTTTCCTCATATGCGCACTCAATTAATAATCCTTCAATTTGGTAAATAAATTAAATGTCAAAATATGACGTTCGTTTGCAGCTTCAATGTGTAGCAAGAAAGCATTAAAATCATGTAGATATCTGAAAACAAGATTTGAGCATGTATCGTTTTCGAAAACATTTGAAATACGTTTAGCAGATAGGTGATCATTAAAGAGAAATGAGGACAGAGCCACCGAAATGTGAATTCATAAATAGCTAAGTGTATAAGACATACATTATGTATCTGATATAAAATAATTATTATAAATAAATAGAGAGAATAAATAGAGATTCAATATGTAGCTAAAACTAGAAAGTCTCCGAAAAACTATTAATGTTTATAAATAACCTGAAAGATATTTTTAAAAAAATCTTAAACCATTTCTTATATATTAATTAGCATTGGATGTATTTATCTGAATTACATAAGTAATATATACTATATATATAAATTGATATATTGTATTAATTGATTGAATAAATGAATAGTTGTTAAAACAGAATATTTTAGACCAAAAAAATCTCTTCAATCTCAATTTGAAATTTTTAATCCTAAGTACATTTTCTTAAATTATAATACATTTATGAATAACTCATTCTTATTTATATAACAGCTTTTATTATTTAGTAGCAACTAAAGTGTTTTGCATTTAAATATTAATGCATTTATACGATATATAAAAGGTATAATCATGTAATTAATGAAGATATTTTGATTAACTGTTTATGTTTTGTTATATAACAGCAAAAGGAATTTAATTAATGATGCTTCATTGGAATTTCTTGGTCTTTTACATATAACGGTATTTTTATACGTCTACTAAGCTTGCTAAGATAAATTACATTAGTCTCTGAATAAGAGCCCACTATTTCACTTCTGAAAAAATCAAACTAATGGTTGGAACAATAACAGAGCGTGATAAAGAATATTTAAATAATTTTAATGGATAGTCTGACGAAATAAATAATTTTATGTATTTTTTTGGTACATCAGGCATAATAAACATGAAATAATTATAAAACAAAAAAAAACTTTCTGAAACTGAAAGAATTTAGTATTCGAATAATGTTTTCATCATTGAATTTATCTGAACGAGTTTTGTATTTGTTCAAAGTCTTCATTATTGATTTTTTCTGAACGATTTAAGTATTCGAATGATGCCCTCTTTTTTAAATTTATCTGAACGATTTGTTTCTAGTCTTCATGTAATAAAGCTGTAATTGAACAACAGTAGGGAGATTTGTATACATTATTTTAAATAATTATACATAAAACGATGATTCCGAAAAATATGAAACATGTCATTAAATATAATGTAATGTATGGAAATAATGTTATCTAAAGCAGAAAAGAGCTGTGGATAATTTTTGTATCTTCAGAACATTTGGAAATTGCTTGAATCATTATTTATAAAGATTTTCACCCATTGATGGATTCATAAAAAATACTTTACATAATTCATTTTGATAAACAATCAAAATACGTTATATCTCCCAAAGAAACCTGAAATAAATCTTTTCGATTTTCAAAATTTGAAAACTTATCAATGAAGAATTCTAACTATTTTGATCAATGATACTAGCATATGTCCTTTTTACTTTTGAACAATATATTAAATAGACAAGAAAATCTAATTAAGTACGCATACAATAACTTACCATTATTATTAACTTAGATATATCATCTGCTATATTTCAAAAAGATAGTGCAACAATTATTATTCAGAAAATTTATAAATAATTCTTACGCATCAGAAATATAAGAATTACTCCCGACTGAGAAATTTCAAAGATTTTCTTCGGCAGATTTTAAGAAAAAATCTCACAATTATAAATAAAGAAATAATGATGATAAATAAAATATAAAATCAGACTAATCAGAATTCCAACTGTTGTTTAACGGATTATAATTTTAAATGTACTTCTATTCTTTCGAATCACTAACAGCACTGCCAATTTATGATTCAATATTTTTAGTCGCTTTATCTTAAATATAAAGAATATTTTTAAAGAATATTTTAGATCACTCTGAATAAATTTTTGCTAACGGTTTTGTATCCTTCAAAACATTTTCAAAAGACTATTTCGCTATTAATGCACATGATATATTAAGAATTTTTTCTCATTAAAATTTTACTAAAGAATATATTTCCCTTTTCTGGTATTACAGATTTTCAAATTAGTCTTTCCTTATTTTTTGTTAACATAAATTAATATCCATAATTTTGTAAATGCGTAATAATTCCCAAGGAATCCGATACATTAAAATTATTTCTTTGAAAATAGGGGATAATATATTTTTTAAATGTGATTTGAAGGACACTGTAATGTTTCAATATAAACTCTTTATTTAAACAATATTTCAAAAAAAATGATATTTGAAATTCTCCATAAATTCTTCCATATTAGAAACTCTCTTTCTACATTAAAAACTTTTTGTGTCTCTTAAAAAAACAATTTTGACAATAATTTTTAACAATACCATTGTATACTGTTGTACTTTGAAATAAATGCTTTAGAAAAAGATATTAATTGTAGTTTAATTATTTTTACTCTATTTTTCCCAAACATCAGATTTACTATTTGTAATTCAAGAAAAGATTCCTCTTTTTTACAAAAAAAAAACCCCATTAAAATTCCTAGAATTTTCATTAAAATATTAATCGTATTATCTGTGAAATATTTTTGAAATAATTTTAAAATAACTTGTTAATAAGTAACAAGACTTATAAAAAGTTAGAAAATAACTTGTTAAACATATATAACATTTCAATTTTGGGAATTTCTGTTCGAAACCTTCAAAAACAGATATGCTTTCTGAAAATTTAAATATTCCTGAATTTTGAAAAAAAAAACAACAGGTAATTTTATTATTATTATTATTATTATAAGGATACTTTTTTTATATAAAATATACCTTAAGCTATTCCAATATACAACATTGTTTACAGTTCACTTATATAAATTATAAATATCGTGTTGTGTAAAATCATATCTTTATATAAGCCTAGTTTATAATTTCAAATATGATTTTTCCAAATCATAGAATGGACGTCTTGGACGATTTTACTTTTAATTTCTCTTTCGTATTTCTTATTACAAAATAATTTGCTGCCTACAAAACTTAGAAGACAACTATCATCCTAGAATCTATTTTATTGAATAAAAAATACTCATCTTTGGTAGTTTTATTTCAAAAATCATTGTGCAAAATTCATATACTAAAGTTTCAATCTTCCTATACTTTTCTTTATTTGAAATTTATTATATAAAAGATTGCATCATATCTTCTTTTTTAAAAAAATTGGAATAGAAAGCCACAATATACCATAATTTCTTCTATCGTTCAGAACATAAAGCGTTCCTAACTCAAAACGTATCTTCGGAAATTTACGAACATATATTCGAGATTACATTCTAAATTCTTCCCTAATGCTTTCTGGTATCCCACCTCCAAAGTCAATATGTAGAAAAGGGAAGAGAAATAAGTAAACTGCTTTAGCGAATCTCAAGTTCCATATGTCCCACTCACAGCGCGAAAAGCTCTTTTCAATGATAAATTCGATGCTGTAGGTCCGCTTCAAATTCTTTTTTTATTTTTTTTCTCTCCTGCGAGAATTGTAGCAAGCTATATGTTATGAGAAGTATTATTCCTTTTCTCTCCGAAAGTTTTTTGGCGTTTCCTGTAAGACAGTCGCATAAAATATAATGCATTTTTTATTTTAGTCTTTATTTCGGATATTTTTTGAGGAATTCCCTCATCTAATAATAATGAGAATGCTCAAGAGATGAAAGCAGGAACACAGAATGTTAATGTATTCCATTCAATGTCAACGCTGCCATCTATCGATGTCTTTTGAAATGAAAACATATAGTGGTTTGGAATTTCTGCTTTTTTGTCCTCCGAATGAAGATTAATTGCTCCAATCTTCTTCCAAATAAAGAGACTTAAATTGGTATTAGAATCTAAAATGAATTATTAAAAACTATTCCATCCACTAAACAATTTTTGAACATTCTTAGCTCATTGCATGCGTTTTCTTTTTTAATAACTGAAAAGAAAAGCCGATAAAATATCAAAAATGATATTTTTTCTTTAGTATTTGTATCTATAAATTCTTTTTAAAGATAAAATTTTTATATTCTGTTTTTATTTCTGCTATAAATATTAAACATTTAATTAAAATGAAGTAAATCAGAGAAATAAAAAATAGCGAAACGAATAAATTTTAAGTATTTTTTTATTGATGTTCATAAATATTAAAATTACATAATGTATTATTTGTAAATAATTTGTATATATTACAGATTTTATTATAAAGAAAGTTAACATAGAATAACTACAACCCAAGTTCAAAATTGATGTTTATAATGATATAACTGAAAATATGCAAATTATATTTTCCAATAGAAAATTGCCTTCAGAAATTTTTCAAAATTGTTTTAAGGAAAATTTCAGCAATGTCTATAACAAATATTTGACCTATGTAAACTATGGTATGATAGTTAAGTTTCAATTTCAATAAATGCTTCTCGTTTCTTCAATCTTCAAAGTTCAAATTGACATTTTCCATTTGCATTAATTTTTAATGATATGTTTTATATTCAAGAGGTAGTGATGTATCATGCCTTAAACAGGATGCCAAGTAATGGATTTTGTCAAAATTTCAAGAAATCACAAAAATTCCCTTTTTTTTCAAAACTAGTTTCAAAATTCGAAATCGATTTTTAATTTTACAGTATAATACATGCTGAAATACATTTTTCTATTCAAACATTAAAAACAAAGTGTTAAAATGAATGTTAAAAAATATTTTAAGAAATCATTAATCAAATTAAATTGAAAAAATCTAAGTACAAAACTTTAAT